>VXBH01000652.1:1738299-1762678 GCA_013400035.1 Rynchops niger
AGCTTAGCTCACGTTTTTTTCCGTTCCGAGTTGCCGTGTTGGTTTGAAGAGTCGATGTTGCCCATTCTCCCGCTCTCCTGCCCTGCCCGCGTCCCCGTGGGGCCGACCCCGTCCCCGCGCGCGTGTGCCTGTCTCCGCTGCCGCCTTCCCCCCTTCGCTTCCTGCCCCGCATCCCGCTCTGTATCCACCCGCCGCCTCTTGGCATTTTAACTCCTTAGGTTTGTACTTTCTCCCCGATGTCTACTTTACAGCAGTAGGCCATGTAAAGTACTTTTTGTGCACTTGGTTTCATTGGTTAATAATGGCATTGCTGTGGGTGCTAGGAGTAGTTTGTTTCAGTCCATACCAATTTTTTTTCTCTTTTAGAGTTTTTATGGTTTCGTGTAAGCAGTTAATGTAAATATTGTGAGCATTACAGGTCATGCAGTGTTGTAACATTTTAAAAAATGTTGCACCTACTTTACGATTAAAAAACTGGTCACTCGTACTTGAATTTTGCCCATAGAGCCATTTCTTTCTCTTTGCATTAAAGCATAATATACTTTTTTGATGGAGGCCCAACCCTTCTTTCTACCTTATTATTTTTTGTTTAATAAATCTATATTTTTTCTAACAGAAGACTTAAAAAGGAAAATTTAAAAAAAAAAATACTTTTTGCCTACTTTCTAATTTAAGAGAGAATTCCTATATTTAAAAGGTGAAGGAAAAAAAAAAAAAAAAAAAACCAAACTCCATTGTGGAAAGTGGAAGAACACTTTTTATTTGTCATTAATATGGCACAATCACACGCGACCGAAGCGGCTGAGTAAAGCGAGCCCACGACGTCAATCAGGGTCCGGGTAGATGAGGGAAGTACGTGATTCTCTGAGGATGTAAAGTGTTACATATTCTTGTCTATTTATTTATTTATTTATTCTGCTTGCTTTTGCTACGTGGGTGACAATGTGGTTGAGTCATTCAGATGACAATTCAAATTAAAGGCAATATTCCTCTTTCTATTATGGTGCGTTTTGTGAACACCATAAAAAAAAAAAAAATTTTCGTTTGTTTCAATGGATTTTCTTCATATTTTCACTTCTGACAGAAAACGTTTGGCTGGGATCAGCTGCAAAAACAATAGCCGCGTAGTTTAAAAAATTCTAAAAAACAAAAAAAGCCCAGACGCCACCCCACCTCTGATGTCCCAGGTCCTGTTATCCTCACAGTCTAAGCGTTTAGGGGTTAAAAAGAACTTAAAATTTAAAGGTATTTCCTAAATCAGCTTTGCAGAAGGTTTATAAGTGATGTGATGGCCTTTCGGAGTCCCTGAGTTTGACGGTCTAGAGATACGAGAGGGCTCGTGGTGGACTGAAGTACCTTAGGACTGCGACCTTTCTTAGCTCCACTTTGTATTTTGCTGTGTAGGGTTGTAATGTGACAATTCCGGAAGAGCAGTAGCCGAAAAGTGCTTTTCTATTTTTAAAAAAAAAAAAAAAAAAACAAACCCATTCTAGTCTTACTAAGAATTAGAGATTTTTTTAATATCAGTTTTGTAATTTTTGATAAAGTTGTCAATATTATGATTAAATCACCAGAAAAACAAGTTCCTGTGATGTTCTCTTCGGGGCAGGGACTATGGCTTCCACGTACCTCTGAGACGCCACGATGGGATGCCCAGGCTTAAATGGGGCCACGGGCACCGCTGTGGAATTAAATAGCAACCAACAACGTTGAGGTTGATCTAAGTGCAGAAAAGACCAAGAGAATTCCCAGTTCAGACTGCAGAGCCGATTTCCCGGCCTTAGTCTGCCTGCTGTGTCCTGCGTGAAGGAAACGTCGTCGTCGGGTACGGCGTCCGGCGGGTAAGTCGAGGAAGCCGATGGCTGGTGAAGGTTTTGCTCACACAACCCAGGACCTTCTCGTCCGAGGCAAAACGGATCCGCTCCGTTAACTCGCTCCCCTCCCTCTCTCTGCTCTTCTGTTTACTGGTGCTAACTGAGCGAGCCGACATTCACATTTCAGGATTTCCCCCCCAAAAATACCACTAACCCAGTGGTTTAAGCTCATTGCTGATATACAAAATCCCAAACACGTAGACAGATCATTTAGTTCCGAATTCCCTGCGAGCACAGTTCAAACAGGTGTCAAATCCACTCCAGAAAAACCCTTCAAGGCTTCCAAAAAAAAAAAAAAAAAGCAAACCTGTGGATTTTTTCTACCCTTTTCTAGCCCAGGACACCAGCCCAGGGGCTTCCTGGGGCCCCCTGGAGCCCACAGCGCACCGCTGCTGGCCTCTGGACCTGGCTGTCACCGAGGACTAGGGGCAAACTGCGGAAGGGCAAGCCCCCGCTCACGTATTTCACGCAATATTGCTCAAACGCAGAGGTTACATCAGTTCTGCACTGCTGTAATTGACGCTGCCCAAGCGTACGTACCCCAGAAAGTCCCGCAGCCTCCTGCGTCCCAGCGTTACAAGCTGTTAGTGAACTGGGGTGGGAATACGCTGTGCTGGCTTTGCATTTGAAGGTCAAGCAGCGGGAAGGCAGGCCTCCATAGCTCGTGTCCCTCTGCCAGGTTTTACAATTTCTTTATTGGCTGTGAACACTTAAAAGCAATTNTTAATTAAAAAAAAAAAAAAAAAAAAAAAACTGAGATTTGATTTGACATATTCCCCGCGAAAGCATGTTCTGGGGAGGCGTCATCTCCTGCGATTTTACCTGCTGCGAGAGAAGTAATTTGTCTGTAATTGAGTGCCGCCCCAACAGAAGATAAGGGGTTAGGATTTAGAACAGAAAAAAATAATACATGTATTTTTTAAAAATAGTTCTTTCTGGAAAGTCCATTTTGGAAAAGACATGGGAAGTGGGAAGGGTTTCGATGTACTTGCCCTGGAGGCAACGGAGTGAAGGCAGCTTGGGAGCGTCCCCACGCAGTGCGGCGTAGGAGCCCCAAGAAAGCGCGAGCGTAGGTTGACACGGGCCGAAGAAAAGAACCGTCCGCATGCGGTACCAGCCGGGGTTCTAAAATGACGGGCAGAAATGGGTCGCGGTGAGTGAGAAGCTGGGTCTGAGCTACAGCTCGAGTCCGGCTTTGCACGGCGCGAGCCCGGTTGCGGTGTGGGATGGGAGAACAACGTCCGTCCACAACCGGGTCCGGTGGTGCAGAAGATCCGCAGGTAAGTCCTGCGGGCGTTCATGGTTTCCCTTGGCTAATGACGTTAACGCCTATTGACTGTACTTTAAAACCAGCGGTTGCGAGAGACTGCACAGACCAGGAGAAAGAAGCATTCTTGGCCAGAGGGAATGTCGAGGTACCACAACTAAGGCTGCAATGCAGAGAAAGAAAAGCATCCTAAAAACATGGAAGAATTTGGTTCAAAAAACATACAAACTTCGACTGGGCTGATTCTGATCCGCATGTGAACATAAGGCGGGGGGTGTCTCTCACTGGAGAGCTTTTCAGATGCCCCAGTCAGGGAAACAGGTTTACAGAAACGACGGGGTTATTCCTACTTCCGAAGTTGCCATCTCCTCTAAGCACAATCCTGTTAGGCCTTTTTGAAAGAGAAGCAATTCTTAATTCCTGGTAGAAATACCGCTCGTTTTCAGTTCCAGGAAAATAATCTGTTGCTTCTCTCGCTGATTTTTCTCTAGGAATAGAAAAAGTCATAAAAATAACAGAAAGTGTTGGGGTTTGCCATTATCTGTTCTCAGTCGTGGGAGCTGCTCTCTGCTTCGGAGGAAAGGGAAAAACAAGGGAAAACCTACGCTACGCTCCTCTATGCCACTCCACCTGAAAGAAGAATCTGTATTTCCCCAACTTGGTCTCAACCATTTTAAGAGTTTCAGACAAACAGAGTAACAAAGAGGAGAATTTGTAATTCTTCCTCCCAGCATCGCTACAGAAAGACATCCAAAAAAGCCAACCGAACACAGCAAAATAGTTTTCCCAGCCCCAAAAGTATCATCGCGGTGTTCAAAAATGGATATCCCAGCGGCACGCCTGCCCCGGTGCCCAGGTGATGCACGGTGTGCCACTCGTCTCAAGCCTGCGCTTCATTTTTCAGATGTTCAAAAATCTATTTTACCAAAAAATGAAAATAGAAATGACGAAATGTTGAGGCTTTTGGCATTTCAGGTCATGCCATGACGGCCTTTCTGTTAATTCGCTTTTCCAGTTAGGGAGCAACTTGTTGTACCTTACGAGCCAGGTGTTGGTGTCCTTCTCGCGCGCCCTTGATGGGCAGGAGCCTCCGCAGCCAGCGACGCGGCAGCGAGGAGCAGCGCTGACGTCCTGCCCCGCTCCAGTTAGTAAATTTAAGATTTTCCCTTTCCCATCCCACCGTCCTAAGGCCGCGCTGGCATGCTCTGCGAGAACTTTTTTTTTGCATAATAAAGCCTGGTATGTGATAAATACGTGGTATTTTAAGCGGAAGTTGAATTACAAGCAATATAAACTATGTAGAATAGAAAAGAGAGGGGGTTTTAATTTAAAAAAAAAAAAAACAAAACAAAACCAAAAAAACCCCACCCAAACCGTGTTGAAAGCCTTATTAGACAGCCACACTTGGAGTTTGTGGGTGGTGGTTCATCAGGTGAAGCCTTGAGGGTCGGATGCACAACAGGGCTCTGCCTCCGTGGGAGGGAAGCAAACTTGTCCGCTGGTGAGGCAAACGATTAAATTAATTAAAGAATAAAGTTTTGAAGCCCTTCAGCCTTGTGTTGGGCTGTTTTGTGCGTTGGTCTGAATGAATAAACAAACTTCCCGAAGAGAAAGGCAGGGAGGCGACTGATGGGGAGGAGTCAGATAAGCGCCAGGAAAAACCTGACAGTACCTAAACCTTTGCAATCGATAACTTGGTTACGGCAGAAGAGTTAAAATAGACAAGAAAATGTTAGAATTAAAATAAATACGATAAATAAAATCAATGCATTTTTAAAAGAAGTACAGATTTTAGGAGCCTCGCGAAAGTACAAGCGCGGTATTAGCGACACTAAAACCTGCAACGGGGCGGTAACTTTTATAGAATTTGCCTATTAAGTCCTGCGTTAGCACCCGCCTCAAGAAGTTTCCGTGCAGATGTTGAATCCAGGTGCTGCTTCAGAGGCGTCTCCTTTTCTGCTGGGCCCCGGAGCGGTGGGAGAGGAAGGGCTGTGAAGGGAGAAGGTCTCCAGAGGGCGGTGGAAGAGCCCCGACAGCAACCGCATTCGCATCCCTCCAGAGTAAGGTGGAATGAGTTTGTCTTAAAATGAGACACATGTCGGCATGGCAACAGGCATCCAAACTACATGTGATCCGTGTTAAAATACTTGGAATAGTTGTGGGAGAATTAGGCTGGAGCCCCGTAATGGCGAGAATTAAATCTCTAAAGAGCATTCCTATTATCGGCAAAGAGTTCTTGCCGGGAAAGTTCTAACATGGGTTTAGCTAAATATATATTCACGTTTTACAGAGTAACAACAAAATATCTGCGTTTGTTAGAATGGATCTACTTCACTAAGAGCAGAGCTAATATTAGGAATGTAAGAAAGGCAGCAAAGCACAGCAAGCAACAAATTATGAATTATTCAATGCAAATGTCAAGTTTTAGTAGTGAATGTCGATGTAAATCTTTTTTTGAAAGGCTAAGCGTTGCCATTAAGCAAGTCCATATGACACTACATCTGTTGGCTTTCTTTTATATCGTTTTATTTTTATGTATGCTGGGGAAAAGCATCGGGAATTTCCACATTAGAATTTTAATAACATCATTTCCCCAACTTCTGTAGTCTGTTGATTTAATGTTTGATGAAGGGATGATTTTTCTGGCAGAGGTTAAATCCGTAACCACTTCATTAGCTACCCAAGCTGTAAGTCTTCAAATGAAAAATCGCTGTTGCGGAGAAATTTTAGTTTTCCACATATCGAACGCAAGAAGTCAGACAAATTTAACGAGCTGCCATTTTCAGAGCATCACCTCCTGATGTGGCGCTTGTAAGTGATCTTACACCACGTATCTGAGTCTTCTGCATGTGCGGGGAGAGCACGGTCTGGATGGAAATCTGTTTAACCCCCCCCTCAAATTGGAAATTACTGATGTCTCCATATTTTGATCTTGCATTGCATCGCTCTTCCCTACGTAAGACATGGGCAATTCAGTCCGATTTGTCCGCGCTTTTCCCTGTTTCTTTCGTTGTCACATCTGTCCCCCGGTAGCTGCACCCAGACAAAGCCAGTTTAATTTCTCGGGAAGATGGGGAGCAGTGACGTAGCCCGGCAGAGCGAGGAGGGATCCGTGCGTTCCTCTGCCGATGTGTGAGCAGCCTGTGCCGGGGGACTCCCGGCTACTCGATACAATCAATCTCTCCCGGTATTTCTATAGCTCTCATTATCCTGCGTGCCTCCAGGAAAAGAAGCCGAGAACAATCGGCCATTGTCAGTTTATGAAGCAACTTTTTCATCTTCCTTCCCCAAAGACTAAATACTTAATTAAGTAAATTACAATTAATTACGGAATCTATACAACAAGATGTTATCACGTCTGTCCCCTAAACTGAGCTCTTTCTGCTGTTCCTGCACGTTCGCCCTCCTAATCGTAGAATCACAGAAGGGTTTGGGTTGGAAGGGACCTTTAAAGGCCACCTAGTCCAACCCCTGCCATGGGCAGGGACATCTTCAACCAGACCAGGTTGCTCCAAGCCCCGTCCAGCCTGGCCTGGAATGTTTCCAGGGATGGGGCATCTACCACCATTCTGGGCAACCTGGGCCAGGGTTTCACCACCCTCAGCGTTCAAAATCTCTTCTTTGTGTCTAGTCTGAATCTACCCAAAGACGGGAGGTGCCCAGCGGAGCAGTTCGGGTGCACGGGTGGCTTTGTTCAGCAGATCCCCCCCGGAGATGGGATCCCTCCTGGAGGTGGGAGCGTTCCCATCGCCTGGGCAGGGCCTCAGCCTTGTACAAAAATCTCTGCGCGTTTGAAGTCAAGCGCTGTGAAGCAGCGTGCGTGATTCAAAATACGCATTTGTCTTCCAGAGCTGAGCCTGAAAGGCTTTCACTTTGGAAAGATCATTTCATATTAAGCAATGCCTAAATACACAATGGGCAAAGCCCATTTCTAACAAACCTCAAAGTGTCTCTGCTTATTTTTTAATGATTCCTCGTGCTTTGTTAGCAAGAGGTTTGAACTCAGCCAAATTCCAAAGGACACGAATGTTGCATTTCTGTTAATTGGGTTTCAGATGAAGATGTTGCCATTAACTATCTGCAGTGATCCTCTTACTAACTGTCTGATAAGGGTGACTTAAGTATCTAATAAAATAATGGATTAAACGGCAAGAGGAAATTAAGTGTATCCTGAGGATAGTTGAACTTGCAGGAAAATGAACACAATTATTTACCAAATGAAAGGAAAGTGTAATAGGTTCATTGATTTTGATCTTAAAACTTTTAGGTGATGAACATCTTGACGATGTCAAGTATTTTTAGAAGAGCAAACGTACCCGTTCCGCAAGCCGGTCAGAACCAGGAGACGACTTCTCAGCAGCGTGTGCGAGCAGAAGCTGGGCCAGGCCAAGGAGGGTTTTGTGCTCCCTTCCTTCAGCCCCGCACTGTTCCCAGTGACCGGGAAAGTGGATTTTATCACTACGTTTCAGGCATCAGGATGAATCCCCCCGAGACCAGCTGTTAGGGCATTGTTCGGGTAATCTGAATTCAGGGAATCTGAACGGGAAATGCTCAGGGTCTTCCTGAAATGTGAGTGATAACGTGTGTTACAGAGCTGTAACTAATTATCTGGCCTCTAACCGTTAGGCCTACAGAGTTGTTTGTGGGTTTTTTTAATGATCCTTAAAAGATGGAATGAGATTTCTTCTTGAGAATGTCCGTGAGTTAAGGGGTTTCCTGAATCGAAGAGCTCTGTTTCAGCTTTGCCCTTCAAGAAACCAAAGCCAGGTAAATCTCACCTCCTGATCAGAAGTTCACATTCTCTTCTACTTGTTTCTGAAACCAAAGAATAAGTTCAATGTCTTGAAGTTTAAATTTCTCAGAAAAGTAATTGGCAATGGTATTTCTCAACCAAAGCCAAACGGACTTGACTTATTTTCTCAGCCATTTGCTTTGTTGTGTGATCTTGTTCAAAGAAAAGCACAATCGGAAAATGAGAGGATGCCAATGAGCTGACTTTTGGTATTCCTCCTGTTGCTGGAGGTATTGACTCTACCACATCACCTCCTCTTCTCACTCTTGTCGTCCAGCTCTTCGCCAGAAGCTTTTCTGCTTCTCTAAAGAAGCAATTTCTCGTTGTGTTTGATTGCTTTCCTCATCGCCTGTTCTGGTTAGTCTGGCACTGAAGGAAACTTGCGCCCTGGTGAGGAGGCTCCCAGCCAAAGCCCGAAGCTGAACTCATCTACTTGAAGAAGATATTTGCAAGGAAGAAGGAGACGACCCAGTGTCTTCTTCCATTTCTTCTCTTCATTCGCTTGCTAATTCACAAGCTAAATCCTCTTTACAGCGGGGAGGTCCTGATCATCTTTAGTTATGGGGTTTTATAAACTATAGGAGAAAAGTAGGATGTCCTACGATGGCAAGACTTACAAATCCATAAGGGTTTTTTTGGTCAGTAAAAGAAAGAAAAACACAAAGCAACATGTTTTTCCATCTTCCAGTGTGCAAATGTTGCAATTCTGAATATAGCATTAAAACTGCTGCCTAAATCCTTCTTTTAATTTCCAGAGGACTTTACATCTGGCAGCAACTTGCAATACATTGCAGAAAATTCTGGAAAAAATGAAAGTCTGTCAAAGCTTCATCTTCTACTAGGATGTGATTTAGCAGAAATATTCTGTAACAGATTGAGTTATGTTTTCTTCTCGCACAGTAATTGGCTTCATGTTTCAAAATATGAACCACTACAAATGATGTTTCTCTCGTGTATCCAGAGGTATCTCATATTTATATCCCAATAAGCTTATCACATTGAAGAAATACGTTGGGTTTCGGGCTGTGCGTGACAGCTGTAGCTCTTTCAATCATTATTATTAAGGAATATTTGCACAAGTTGCCATCTCTGTCATTTCAGAAATAATTTTTTTTGGTGATTTTGCAAAACAATTTGCCTCCCTTGATCTCTGCACACGCCGTAAAGGCTCCACTTATTGAGCTCAGCAAATGTCACTTGTTGACTGCGTATTTCTCCTTGCTCCAGCTGTAAATTAGCCTAGGCAGAAGTCTCACAGAAAATTAGAGTCTTTGTTTTAAGAAAGTTAATCGTTGCTGTAGATCTGATCTTTTCTGCTTTTATTTCAGACAAATATATGTTCGTTGGGTTTGTTGGAATCGACGAGTGAGGGTATATATTGGGAAGTGGTGTGGGTTTGAAGTGGGATTTGCTTTGATATTTCTGTGCAAATCCATGTGATAGCTCACTGACTCATAGAGCTGAAAATAGGTAGTGATATCAACCACTGAATTCTTCACAGATTTTTATTTTTTTTCCTTCTTTTTCTTGCTTAGCTAGCTGCTCTTCAAAAAAATCCAGGTCATTATTCAAACCTGCACTCAGATTAAAACTCCAGATAGCATCACTCTTACTCATTGATGAATCACGCTGGAACAAATTTTGTGCTACTGAACAAACTATGTGTTGCCTTAGTCATAACTTTGTTTAGCAAATCACATGTCGGCCTTAAATTAAGCACTTGCTTAAAGCGGATACTTTTTGAATACATTCTGGAAAGTTTGCGTGTAAGCTTTATACTGGTTTATATAGATCAGATTTATATTGAAAACTTCTCAAAGCAAAACTAGAGAATGAAAAATTCTGTCCAAGATATAGGCCCAGTCTTTACCGCCAAAAAATACATAAGCAGAAGAATATTGATCTATTCATTTAGAATACAATTAGCTGCTGAAAAACACGAGTAGCAAGTACAATGACCTAATCTAGGCACTAAGGAAATTCAAATCCTTCTCTTTCTTCCTCTTTGCCAGTTATATCAACCTGCACATAAATACCTGATTTAGCGGCACAGTGAGGCTGGGGCCGTCACGCGGAGCTGCAGCATCAGAGACCAGGGCTCGAGGAAGGAGAGACAATTCTCAGGCAAGGCTTCCCATACCCAAGACAACCAAATTTCAGGAGCAAAAGAGATTGAGGCCGTGGGTTAAAATACAAACAGATGTGATTAGCAACACAGCTAAACGAACTGCTGGACATACCTGAAATTAAACTTGTTTTGTCAAGTCTGTTTCTAAATTAATCATAAATATCGGCTTTTGGAAGTGTTCGGTAAGCAGCAAACCCCACCCCCGGGTGCGGTGACGCCAACCTGGCTGCTGGCCACCAGCCACACCTCGGCATCCTCAGCCTCTGCCCTGGGGCTGCTGACACCAAACGGGCCTTTCTCAAAGATTTTTGTTTTATACCGCTTGATCCTATCCTTATGCCAATATCAGATTTGCCCCGAATCTTTTGTACTACCACCAAATGGCTCTTTGCATTATTACCTGGGCCATTCTGCCCAGCCATCAACGAGGTTAACAGGAATTTACCTGAAATCATAATTTAAACACAAAATAAGTAACGTAAATAAAACCGTTTCCAAAAAGACATACTTCAGAGCAGAGCACTTGTGAAATTCTATTGAAAGGAATGGCAGGAGCTGAGGTTGTGGTGGTCAGATTGTAAATCACACCGCAGAGGGAAACGGGGTTGGGCTGGATCCATCCATGGCTCCGGCTCCTTTGTGCCTCGTGCCTCTACTTTCTACACGAAAGTAGAAATGAACTCCGAAAGTGTATTTTCTAACGGATGAAAGGTATGGTTAAAAAAGGAACAAAATTCAAACGATTTAATACATTCAAAGCATATCCTGAATGACGATGCGTCCATGGGAATAGGACAAATGCAGAACTGGGACTGGCAGGTTACAGCCAAACCACAGCACCGGAAAAAATATCATCCCATCTTCTGGTGCTGCAGCAGAAAAGGGCTCCACGCTCACCCTGAGCTGGAGAAAAGCTGTCGCGGTGCTGGTTAAACATGACCGAGCCTCTGCCCGCAGTGGAAAGAAGACCTGAGGAGCTGTTTGTCAGGAAATTAATAACCCCAGCGATGTGCCAAGACCTACGGTTCCTTGTTGTGGTTGTCTTGTCATACGGAGAATCTGTTCCCCTTCCGACTGGTAACAGAGCAGAACAAAGCGTGTTATTAAAGAGGTGCCAGACGGAAAGGAAAGCCGTGTATGTGGAACAATAACTTCCCAATTTAGAAGTTTTTAATATGTCGCAGGTGACATGAGGTCACTGTTTTCTTAATAATCTTTTGGGTTGGTCATCCAGAAAATTGAAGTTAGAGAGAAACTTGTGAGCATGAAACTCACCATCACATAAAAACGCAAGGGTAAACAAGTCAACTGGTCCAAATCTCGCTGCCGGGCTGGGAGAGCCCTGTTCCCCCTTGGGAAAAGGGGGTGTTCATCGAACCCCCCGACAGCCAGGAGCCTGGAGAGCTGAGCATGGAACACTGCTCATTTCAGCGCGGCTTCAGCCTGGCTCCTTACCCCACATTAACCACAGGTACTGCTGAAGCAAAGACAGAAAATAAAAAGGAAAAGCTTAAAACAATAGTAAAAACTGCCTTAATGGCTGTTTCTTTGAGGAGATGACCTGATGGCTCCAGATGATCTTTGACTAGACGATCTGAAAGGTCCCTTCCAACCTAGGCGATTCTATGATTCTATGAAGGTGTGTTGCTTCAGCGGCGCTGCACGTACGGTACTTACCTAGAACCATAGAATTGTGTAGGTTGGAAGGGACCTTTCAGATCACCGAGTCCAACCATCCACCTAACGTGCAACTAGTGTGTGACCAAAGGGTAAGACTGGTGCCTTATTTTGGGTCAAACTCAGCTGCATTTTTACCACCCTTTAGAATAGGTAAAAGAGACCTGCAGGTATGGATGGCTGAGGACGCACAGTTGGTGGGTCACACTTTGATCAAGTTGGTGGGTCGTACTCCTGGGTGGGATCTTGGAGCTCTACATCCAGCTACAGTTCACATGGAGGTCGCCGGGAGAAGTTGAGTTCAACAAAGCGCACGCTGTTGGCCCAGCAAGATGCACCTGCCTCTTGGATACTGAGTGGCAAGGATACGTATTTCAGTAGCAGCAAATTCTCTCAGCCGCACCTGACAGTGTGAAATTGCTGAGTGAGTGGCTGAAAGAAAGAGAATTAGCTAAAAACTAGAGGAAGCTTTAGAATCCTTCAAAACCAAAACAATAATTAATTTTTCTCTCTTCCTGCTTCAAATTTGTCATATAAAAGACTGAAAAAAAATATTTAAATATTACTTGCTTGTCTGGGGTTTTATGTATATTTTCTATTTCAGTAGGTAGGCTGTTATGCGTGTCTATTCCGAAGTGATACTGTCTATTAAAAATCTAATGAATCCTAGGGAAGCCTTTTGTTAAAAATAGATGATAAGAAAATTCTCTTTAAGCTTAGCTAAGATCCACATCACCCATAATTGGGGACTAAAACTAAGATTTTACAGAGATATTGCAAAGTTTGATACCAAATCTGTGTGAAAAGATTTTATAATTTATTTTTCACTTTCCCCAAGAAATTCAGGAAACTCAGGGCCTCCATTATTACCTGATTTGATGTTTGTAATTGATTTCATGTTAATAAATTTCTCCTTTGAGAGCCTCTGGAAATTACATCGCTAAGGTCCTGGGCCGTCTTTTGCTGATTTGACATTAGTTGTGTCCATGCTAAAAGGAAGAATGAAAGAAAGGCACCTAAATTAACACAGGCAAAACTATTTAAAATATATTTTAAAATCATAGAAGCTGCTTACTCACCAGGAGCCTCAGTTCCCAGTCCCTGGAGATCGGCGTGACTGAGAATTCAACCCTAGAATTCAACGCTTCTGAAAATAATGTCATTTATTGCTAGAGGAAGATGACGTCTGTGAGATGGATGGGTTTGATTTTGAGGGGATCGGAGGGGTGGACAAAGAGAGGAAACTTCAGCCTTCACTATAAAGCTAACGCATATTGTGTCTTTAAAATGAGACATTTACCCCCACTTTTTCAAGTTTTATGGTTAGGATTTTTTAATAGAAATATTCTTTCTGTTCCTACCTGCCAACATAAAATACAGGTAATCTCTGAGAGCCTGCGCAGTTAATTTTTCTTCTGCTTTGCAACACATTTTAGGATGACAGACTAATTGAGGTTGGAAGTGACTTTTGGAGCTCATCAGCTCTGCCCTCTGCTCAAAGCAGGGCCAGCGTGGAAGTTAGGTTGAGTTGCTCCAAGCTTTGTTCAGTGGGCTTTTAAATATCTCCATCAAAAAAGATCCCCCAGCTTCTCTGGGATGCTGCATCGATGTTTAACCAAACTCACTGTGAATTTTTTTTCCGTATGCTTAATCAGTTTCTCTTCTTGCCCCCTGTAAGTCTTCCCTCCTCCTTTCATGGTGGACCTCCAAGAAGAGCCTGGTTCTGCTCAGCAATCAGATTCCTCCTTCGCCTTCTCTCCTCATGCAGAGCAAACCCAGTCTTCCCACATGTTCCTCATATGTTAGGTGCTCCAGCTCCCAACCAGCTTGGAAGCCCTGTGGACTTGCTCCTGAATGGCAAAATTCTCCAGCTGGAGTATCGCAGTGCAGAGTACAGGAATCACTTTCGTACTTAGTTTGCACTCACATACATACACTCAGTCTTTCAAATTAACTTCAATTTGTTATTATCAAAGTCCGCTTTGACCCACAGGACATCCGTGTGATGATTTTGAACCAGAAATGGGATCTTCCATGCCCTGTTTTTCTAAATGAGGAACGCTGGAGGAGCTGGCATGGCTATTGGTGGGACCATGTAGAAGCTCAGCAGCTATTTCTGGAAGGGCAAGCCTGCTGGGCTGACTGGGGTATTCCTGGAAACATAGTGCTCCTGCTTCTACATTCAAATATTTTTCCCAGGACATAGCTCATGGCTTGAAGAGTTGAGCCCTCTGACTCCTTCAACCTTTCAGTAGCCTGTCTTAGAAAGTGCATAAATATGAAGTTTCCTGCCAGAGTCAGTTTCTCCAGGGCAGGAGAGCCACCAGAAATGCCATTTTAGGGTACATTTGTAGAGTTCCTCTGACGTGCTGTGGTAAAGCACAACTTTCCTTGACGCATACCAGGACTGTTGGTTCTTGTGATCAAGGGACAATGCAGCGCAGATCCAATATGTTCACAGACAGATTAATTTCAGTAATTACCACCACAATCTGAGGACAAATCTTCTCCCCGAACCGTGGTGATCCTCAGTATCAAACTGTTGTTTCTATATTGTTCTTCCCCTTACACAGGGCTCCCTCTCTACTTTATTTGCTGACAGCAATTTACAATAACCATTTTGTTTCATTTTCCAAATGATTTTTTTCCCAATTTTGCCATATGGTATTATATTTTGCCGGAAAGTGGCAAAACAGTCCAGGAAAAGCTTGATAATGTTCTCACAACCTTAGGAGGCTCTGCATCGCAATAAGCCTGAAGCTTTAAACAAAGGAATTGCTTTTGGACTAAATCTATGCATTTGTTTTCCTGCTTTGACAGTAATACACTTTTTCCTGCTAGAACCACTATATAGAAGTTTTATTGGCTTGGCGTTGAATATAACAAGAAATTGATTAGAAAGTGTTTTCTTTTGCTTTACGCGTTGCTGTGGGTCAGTGGTAGACAACAGTTTGTGTGCATTTATTATTAAATTTTGAGTACATCAGGTTCCCCGAGTGGGTAATATCTCAGGAGAATGGGTACACGAACCACCGAGAAATCTGTCTTTATATCTCCTACTGCAGGTACTGTAATAGAATATTGTCTGAGAGTTAGAGGAGAAGGTCTCTCTTGCTTCATTATATTTTGCTTTTAAGGAAAACTTAAATCTGTCATTCTTTTTGATCAAAGAAAGCGTAGTCCATGTTGCATTATAATTTCACTGAGAGGAAAAAGCTCGGTATCTTACAAATGTATTTTGATAATCCAGACAGGTTGGGATTACAACTCCTTGCAACTCCGAGGCTTTATGGATTATTTTCCTCTAACGGATTAACCTGTCACTTCAGGAAAAGCTCACAAAAATATCTGCGTGTTTAAAATCAAGAAAGAACTGCACAAAGAAATTCATTAACAAACAACCACCGGGTACTTGGGGGGAAATATGGGAATGCATTAATTTCGTCTCTTTGAAACCATAACTATTGCACTGGCATTTTTTCAATTGAAGATTTATACTAAAACTCTGACGTAATTTTCTTTTTATATAATGGCAGTATTTTCCACTCCTTTTTTTCTCCTTTGTTTCCAAGAATGATTAATTAGTGACACCATTAAGGTACTTGCAGAAACATTACCAAACCCAGCCATTCTTTTGTCTTATAAGACTTCTGCTACACCCGGAATAGGCAGAAGCACTCGGTGTCCTGATTTTTAATCTCATAGGCTTTATTCAGGATTTCGGGGTTAAAAACTCCCATCGCGCCTACGACATTCCCTGATTTTCCGGTGAACAAGCGTGGGACGTAGTGCACAGATGTTGCTGGAGCCTTCAAAGTCTCAGCAGCAAGGAGTAAATCTTGCCAGAACTTTGTCTTCCATTGCCGCACTGTGGGGTAACCAAGATAGAAAGTCAAAGGGTCGCAACTGGTGTTCTAGTGCTGTTGAACCACGCCTGTGCCGGCTCTTCAGAAACCGGCCCACGTGGTCGCTTTGCCTCGTGTCCTGGTTTGAGTGACACAAGACTAAGTTCTCTCCTAATGCCTGGGAAAATCGCACTTTTAGAAGACTGTAGTGTCTGAATTTGGGAAAATAGTTCCTTTACAGCCAGCTCTGGGGTGAGGGTTTCAAAGTGTCGGTGTTTCTGAGCTCCACAGGTGCGTGAACAAGGAGGGCTGAGAGCCAGGCACTTGCCCCAATCTGCCAGCAGGGTTATTTCATACCATGAATGGCACATTCCATAGAAATTAGAAAGTTTGCTGAGGAGTTCTCTCTCTCTCCCTCCCTCCCGTGCTGGCTGCCATCCCGAGCACTCCTCACCCCAGGCCCTTCCCTTCCCCCCGAAGCCACAGCGCTCGCAGGGTCCCACATTGGCTGTCCCCTGCGGGAAGTGCATGGCTTCCTGCAGGTGGAGTGGGTTGGGTATAGTCCTTGTGTGTTTTATATTGGTATCGAGATCAATTCTGGTTCTTTAGTGTTATTAATGTTAATTGTTTAGTCTTATCCTATTAAATCTGTTTATATTTCAACCCTCAGGTTTCCTTGTTTTTCCCTATTCCCCTTCCCAGGTGGGGAGGGGTCATCACGTGAGAGAATAATTGTTTAAACGACAATAAATTGTTCTGGATTCCTCAATCCATAACACCTCGTCCGTTCTCTTCTTGTTTCGAGCTGCTTTCAGCTGAACTGGCTCTCCGTTAAATCCTGCCGCTTCCCCAATGACCTGTGCTGGCCGCAATCTCTGTGTTTGCCATGCCCCGAGATGTCTTCTGCCCTGGAGCCACCCTAGGAGACCCTGGGTGGCTGCCTGGGCATTTCTGAGCCCCCTTGGCTATTGGATTCACTGGGGAGAAGGCGGTCTTACTCCACTTCTACACAGAGTGAAACCTTTGTTTAAAATATTTATGACAAGATGATCTTTTCTCAGGCTTTCCCATTCCTATTTGGCTACATATCTTCATTGCAGTTCCCCAAATATCACCTTGAGTTATCCCTAATTTGCATTTTCAAACTTCTGGGGCTTACACGTGAAAACTCAAACTTGAGGGCTATCATCAGTGAGAGTGGATGGGCAGGAAATTGTTCTCACAAAGCGGCCTTTTGCAAGCACCAGTTAAAGAGTGTCATGCCACCAGTGTCCTCTTACCCTGTCTGCTCTGTCCCACGCCCACAATTCAGTTCCCATTTTTAACTCTTTTCTTCCTTTTTTCTCAGTGAAGTTCGGATAAATGTTGTGAGCGGGTACTGCTCTGTCTGTTCTGCAAACCTGAGCCCAGGACACAAGGAGGAGGCCCTATACATCCAGCTTCGAGTTCAATCTTAGAGGAATATGTAGTTAGACTCTGCTGTGTGAGAATATTCTCTCAAGATCAATTCAAAGTGAAACAAAAGCTCTCGGAGGCGTGAATGGCATTATTCACACAGTGAGAGTGCCTGTGGACCTGTATATGCACCAAACTTCCCTCTTCTTGATTACTCAGCTTTCTCCCAGCGCTGAGCTTGTTTGTATACACCAAACTGGCCTTTCCTTTCATTGCACCCAAAACACAATGTGCCTACACCGTGCCCTTGGTGCGTACGGTCCAGCCCTTGCCATCACACACCTGGGCAGCCAACCCAGCACCCAACGGCTGGTGCATGTTGTAACTGTGGGCCAGATGCAGCTCCTCACCAAGGTCTTCCCAGTTCATGCCAACCATATCCTGGGCTGCATCCCCAGCAGCGTGGGCAGCAGGGCGAGGGGGGGATTCTGCCCCTCTGCCCCGCTCTGGGGAGACCCCCCTGCAGTGCTGCCCCCAGCGCTGGGGCCACCAGCACATGAAGGACACGGAGCTGTTGGAGCGGGGCCAGAGGAGGCCCCGGAGATGCTGGGAGGGCTGGAGCCCCTCTGCTGGGAGGACAGGCTGAGAGAGCTGGGGGGGTCAGCCTGGAGAAGAGAAGGCTCCGGGGAGACCTTCCAGCCCCTTCCAGGCCCTCAAGGGGCTCCAGGAAAGCTGGGGAGGGACTCTGGAGCACGGAGGGGAGCCGTGGGACGAGGGGGAAGGGTATTACACTGCAAGAGGGGAGATTGAGATGGGATGTGAGGCAGAAATTGTTTGCTGTGAGGGGGGTGAGCCCCTGGCCCAGGGTGCCCAGAGAAGCTGTGGCTGCCCCATCCCTGGAGGGGTTCAAGGCCAGGTTGGACGGGGCTTGGAGCCACCTGGGCTGGTGGGAGGTGTCCCTGCCCAGGGCAGGAGGGTGGAATTAGATGGTCTTTAAGGTCCCTTCGAATTCTATGATACTGCCTAACTACACCATGTGGAGGTGACAGCAAGGGAAGGGCTTGCTCGAACACACATGAACATCTACAGCTGGTAGCTCACTTGCCTTTTTTAATACAACTAGTTCCTCCTCTCTCGTCCCTGTCTGCTCCCAACTCTCCCTTCATTTAAGTTCAAATCCCTGAAGCGGGGCTTTCCCAGACAGGACCTAGCAATGGGTACGAAGCATTGAGGTCCACCTCAAACACAAACACACTGCTCCTCCTTCCAGAAAGAGCTTGACTTGAACCAAAAGCACAAGAGCAAAGAAGCTCAGCGTGCGAACAGGCAAACTGCTCCCATCTTTTCAGAGAGCAGCGCTGAATCATTAGTCACTTAAATAAGAATAAATTGCTCAGCTGAGCATAGCTTGCAACATTGTTCTTGAGGAGGCAATAGCTGGTATAAACGTGTGACTTTCCTGGAAGCAGGTCTTCTAAAGCGTTTGCATATTTATCAAGATACGATTGCATACATAGCAAGATATTTCAGTGAACAGTGATCAATAGCAATTTAGAAGAAGAAATACTATATCTGATTTGCTATGACTCGTGTCTGCATAATAAAAGTGTCTCTTTTTGTATATTTTCTTAAAAATCCTCTTTGGCAAGGAAGTACAGAAATTTGAAGCTTGAATACCTTTTTAAATCTGTGGTTGATTGCACAACCTACAACAGAAGACTAAAAACTTTCTTTCGTTATTATGAATTTATGCACTGAGAGCGTGCTACAAACAGCATCGCCACTGCACTATTAATTGCCAACATAACACTTTCATTTTCCTTTTGACTTTTCTGGCAATCAAGCTAGTATTTCTGCCTCTTGATGCACAGCAACGTTATTGAGAGACCTGTTTTTCTGTGATTGCTCCCAGTCCCATTTTCCAGAAAATCTGGGGAAGTACAGAACACATGAGGATACTAGTCTGATAAAAGTGACGATAAACTTCCCTCTGATTAGCATCATGGGTGAATAAAAGTACAATCCTCCCTCCCAGGGCAATGCCTCTGGACTACAGTTGACAATAGCGATTTGGGGCAGGGGAATTGCTTCGAGGAAGAGTGAGACCTGGGTTATTTCTGAGATTGGATGAGCAGGAATTTGTTCTCACAAGCACGGGTTGAAGGGTGTCGTACCACCCTTTCATTGCCTGCGCCTGGCAAGGCTTGATAGAGCACACAAGTGTGCCACGCTATTGGGGACACTGATGAGATCCAGCTTGGAGGTAACCCACAGGGCGATGGCATTCAAAGAAACGGCGTGACACAGAAAGAGGTCACCAGAGCACGGGGAGGAGTACTAACCACAGGCATCTCACTGCTCTAGAAGCCGGGTGGCTACCTGGTTCTAGCCCAGCAGGAGAGAAGCACTGGGGAAATTTTCTTTTTTACAGGGTTATGGAAGGACTAAAGGGTTTGAAAAGGGAAAAAATGCTGAGATCTGGCAGTGTGAATGCTAAAGGTCTGGTATATTCACAGAGAAAGGAAAACAAGCTGTACTAGAGAAGGCAGAGTTTTGTGGGTGTAAGAGCATTTGCAGCAGAGGCTTTCTGCTCAGGAAGCCTCGGACTGTGCCCACACCTGAATTCACAAAATCCAGAGGGTGACCCCAGCACCCAGGGCTGTTTTTAAAGTGTTTTTTGGTATAAAACTCTTAAATCAGGAGCTTCCTGCTGCTTCTTAGCTCAAGCATCTTTCATCATTTTACCTTCCTGCTACAATTTGGGGAATCAGGAATTTTCATAGCAGCCTTTTTGTTTAGTTTTATATAGTGGGTGTTGTTGTTGGGCTCTAGATTTTAACTTAATTTTCCACTTTTATAATTTTCATTCAGAGCTTTAAATCTCCCAAGAAGCTATTCACGACTAGATTTCACGTTTTGTCTGATAGGTTTTGGTGACCTTAAAGAGGAAAATGTGCAGGCTGCCAGTCCCCTAAACCCTTTGAATAATTTGAAATAGAAATGGTTTGGAACAGCTGATACATTTAACTCTGAACATTAGCCACTAAGCATGCTTAGTAGCTACTTTGATCAAGCTCTTTTTCCTGACAAAACCCCCTTTGAAATGAATAGGACAGAGGTTCCTTTCACTTCAATAGGAGTTCTCAGACACAGGGAGAAAGAAGGACTTCATAACCTTTAAAAAGACTCCCCTAGTCCATTCATATCTCTCCTGGAAAGCTCAGCACTTTCCCTTGTGCTGAAGTTACTAAGCCAGCCTCCTGGCTACTTTTAGGCTCCCTTCTAGTGAAGCTTTGCTTAAACATGAGATCAAAACACTCTGTAATGAGGCGCTGCTGCTGCTGCTGCTGCTGAGGCAGGAACCCGGACCGTACAATGGCTCCATCAGTGACATCCGAAATATTTGTTAGCATAGAATTCGTCAGCGCCACTTTCCTAATCGCGTCTTCTAACCCTCATGCAGCGTGTACCTGGCGTGCTGCAGAAGACAAAGACAACCCTTCTATACACTTTGTATCTTGAAGATTATTGTTGTGTATTTATAGTCATTAGCACACTGAAATTGTAGTTATCTTTTAACGCTATACAATTACTTAATGTTTCAAACAACCCCCCACCAACGACACCGCGCCTTTTCAAAGATCATTAACCACTTCTGGAATCGCTGTTTCTATACTGTCCATGCTTTTTTTTTTTTTTTTTAAATACTTCTTGTACTTTACAAGGAAACATTGCAAAGAATAAAGAAATATTACATGTTCATGACATTTCATATTGCAATAATGTACATTGAGATTTCCTGACACAGTCATCTATAAGTGATGCTTCTGCTTTGTGTAAGACTAATGCAATGAGATGTATATTATTAGCACAAAAGAAAAAAAAAAAGCTAAAAAAATTGCAAAAAGACCACCAGAAATGACCCAGGCATCAGGCAGCTACAGGGAGAACAAGCATTCCTTGTGCTGTCACTATGGAGAAGCAGAACCAAAAGCAAAGACATGATAAAGCACCCGAGCCTATACAACTCTAATGTTTCCATTGATACATGTGTTCAAACGAAATTTGGGTATTTTTTTTCTATCCGGTATAAGTGTGCATATTCAATTCCATTATCTTAGACAGAAAATAGGAAGCCAAGTCAGAATTCAACCACAACATATAATCTAGTTTGAGACATTGTTTCCTTGATTTGTGCATCAAAAGTAAGTTCTTTTATCTATAGGTCAAGTACAGCTCATAATTTTTTTACGGATTAAATTCTTCAGAAAACCTGTAATATTTTACAAGAAGAAGAGATCAGATTATGTACTGAAAAGATATATGGTTCTGGTTTAAAGCTAAACTAATGTAAGTTGCAACCTCAGTTCTATCCATGTTCAGCTCTGTGCTATTTTTTTGACTACATAAAAAAATCCTGTATCCTACAGGGCATCATTTAAAAAACAATTGCATTGCTCGTAGAAATAAAATAATGGGATGAGTTTAGGACTAAGAGCCACCTTGAGGGTAAATATGTTGCATTTTTGTTCTTTTTTTTTTTTGGTTTAAGCAGTGAAAAAGAACAGAACATGCGCACAAAGGGAGAAGGTTATTGGTGTTTATTGTTCAGTTCTGCTAACTGAAAAAGCAAAAAAAATCTTAGTAGCGGGGAAAGTGCCTCTTTCTTGCTCGAAGGGAAGCAGAAAGAGGAAAGTCCTTCTTGTCTTTTAACTACTTGAGGAAGTGCTTCAGGAGGAACTGCCTGTTCCATGCAGCCAACCCAACCTTTCCAAATGCATGTTATCTGTACAAGAGAATCTAGATAATGGCATTTATACGGAAAATGTATGAAACGTGAGCTGAAAATGCATTTTATTTACTGAGGCTGGGATTCATGACACTCATAGGCTGTTTGCCAACAACCGCAGGGGAAGCTCACACTTGGGTACAATTTTAAATGCCTGTGCTAAGATGCGAAGGGGAGGTGAGGTTAGATTTGGTTCAGCACTTACTTCAGGCACACACCAAAGTAGCCGATGAACACGCCGACTTCGGGCAGAAATGCATCGCAATTCCTCTTTGGAAAATGGCAACCCTCTGCTGCTACCAATCAATCACGAGTCAATCTGGAGATACCAAAAACGATTTTGAGTGTTGGAAGTTTGGCCACTTCTACAACGGTGCTGAACTATAAATTCTAAGCTAGAAACTATACAACTTTTAAATATTTGTCTGAAGAGAAACATTGTCGAAAGCATCGCCTACACACCTGGGGCAGCTCTAAGCAAGATTGGTACTGAGCTCTCAACTAATTTATGATAGGTTTCCGCATAAAGCATGTTCATTCTAATCCAAGTCAGGAATTGCCTATCTTTATGAATAAAAATATTTTAAGGGAGTTACAAATAAGTGCAATCTATCACAGTTTTGTTCTCTGTTCCTTTTCTCATTATTTTCAAAGCTTCGTTTGTTCATATGACTATTACTGAACATTATCCTGATGCTTTCATAGGAGTAGCTAATGTAACTTCCACGTGTCTTTCTCAAGCTAAGTTGGGCCCATGGCTCATGAACGTAATGTTACAGCTGCTTCTTTTTTTCCTCTTCTGCATTACTGCACTTGTTTCGTCTTCCTTATCTCTCTCTCTCTCTAGCTGACACAATTCCTTAGTCTTCATTTTGTGAATCATGTGTTTATCATGAACAGTAGTTGTATTTGCTCTATAAAACCATATAAAAAACAAACGCAGCAGGTAACTAAAAATGAACAGCAACCCAGAGACTGAGCCTGTTTGGTCAAGTTTTGATTGTTTTGGTTTGGTTTTTTTTTCAACAAAAAATGGAATATTAGATACAGTTGGCACTGTGGTCCAAATGGTAGCATGGACAAGTTTTGTCTGCCCAACAGTTCCAGAAACAGAAGATTGCACTGACAACTCCTGTAAGAGCTCTAAGGTGGACATGAGAAAAAGCAGCTGGCCTTATCTCAGGGTGTCACGATAACATGGAAGTGATGAGGTATTTGAACTACTAAAGGTCTGCGACAATGGGCTCTGCAGACTCAGGCCAATAGACTGAAGGATGTGGGAAGCTCCAGACTGGTAGAAGACGGTGGCTTTGTCCTCATGGAGAACTTGGGATTGTTCTTTCCAAATTGGATGCCTTGTTCCTGTTCAGGGCTGTGTCCCTTGAAAGCGGCCAGCACCAAAACAGGAGTGAGGGACTTCTACAGTAGAACAGCATCACTGAGCACATACCACACAGCTGTTCCCGAGTAACTGCAGACCTACGGACAGGCTGTTAGATACAAACTTCTGGGCATGAGAAGCACCTTATTTTGTGGTATGTAGAACTTATAGAATCATAGAATGGCTTGGGCTGGAAGGGACCTTAAAGCCCACCCAGTGCCACCCCCTGCCCTGGGCAGGGACACCTCCCACCAGCCCAGGTGGCTCCAAGCCCCGTCCAACCTGGCCTTGAACCCCTCCAGGGATGGGGCAGCCACAGCTTCTCTGGGCAACCTGGGCCAGGGGCTCACCGCCCTCACAGCAAACAATTTCTGCCTCACATCCCATCTCAATCTCCCCTCTTGCAGTGTAAAACCCTTCCCCCTCGTCCCACGGCTCCCCTCCCTGCTCCAGAGTCCCTGCCCAGCTTTCCTGGAGCCCCTTGAGGGCCTGGAAGGGGCTGGAAGGTCTCCCCGGAGCCTTCTCTTCTCCAGGCTGACCCCCCCCAGCTCTCTCAGCCTGTCCTCCCAGCAGAGGGGCTCCAGCCCTCCCAGCATCTCCGGGGCCTCCTCTGGCCCCACTCCAACAGCTCCGTGTCCTTCTGCTGTCGGTGCCCCAGCGCTGGGGGCAGCACTGCAGGGGGGTCTCCCCAGAGCGTCCTTCAGCCTTTCTTCGAGGCTCAGTCCATGCAGAGCAATACAGGGCATCAATCTTGATGAAAAAAGAAAATAATAAATTGAGCAGGTCTCAGTTTGTTTCTGAAGCGTTGGGTTTGTAACAATAACCGAAGTTATTTCTCCTGACGGCTGTTGTTAATGCTAAAACGTTTTTTTAACGCCCCAAACAACTAACGATGGAGCCACCGGCCAGCGCTGAGGAGAGGAGCCCGGGAGAGAAGGAGCCCACCCTTCCCGCCTCGCCGTCCCCACACGGGGCGACCATCGGTGTCTGTCACCGACTCCGAGGCGGCGGCGGGGGAGGACAGCGGTGCACGGCGCTGCTTTCTCCGGTCACAGGCTCCTCCCGACTCGCCCCTCCCGGTGTTCGACAACGGGACAACGACTTTCACTCCGCACGGCCCGTTTCGCCTCGGCGGGCACCGTCCCGTCCCGTCCTGCCCCGTCCCGTCCCGTCCCGCCTCAGCGGCCGCGTCCCCGCCGCCCCCCCTCAGCCTCCCGCCCTCGGCTGCGCG
>VXBH01000652.1:1763178-1821380 GCA_013400035.1 Rynchops niger
TGTTATTGTGAGGGGGAGACAATGAGCAAACTCTCCTTCCGAGCCCGGGCGCTAGACGCCGCCAAACCGCTGCCCATCTACCGCGGCAAGGACATGCCCGACCTCAACGACTGCGTCTCCATCAACCGGGCTGTGCCGCAGATGCCCACGGGGATGGAGAAAGAGGAGGAATCGGTAAGGGAGCCGCGCAGGGGGGGCACCATTGTTTATCAGACACCCCCCTCCCCTCACGGGAAATAGGCCATCGGCATTCACCAAGCGCACTACGCACGCTCCCCACCGCAGCGCTGCACGGCTCTTATGGGGCCCTGCGCAAAGAGCGCAGCGTAAACTGCTGTCCGACGCCGTAAGCGGGCCCTGCTCCGCCATCTTCTTTGCGTCCCGACTCGCGAGTGTTTTGATTAGTGTGTGGGGGGGAGGCCTTTACGCTAGCGTAAGAGGGAGGAAGGCGCAAGATGCATCTCTGAATGAGCGGGCGGGCGCTGCGGCCGCAGTTGGCGTAGCGTGCCTTGGCTGCCGCCGCTTCCCTTGTGCGCGGGGAGCGGGAGGGGACGGGACGGGAGGGGACGACAGGGGACGGCTGCGGCTGGGCGAGCCCGTCCCCTGCCGCAGACGGCAGCGGCAGAAACGCTCGGTGGCTGTCACCGGACGCGTCCCGTTCGTGCCTTCTGAAAAAGAGCTGTGCTGTGCTGCGCGGTGTGCAGCAAATGTCAGATGCACCAGCTGGGACGTGTTGCACTAAGCGTTAGGTTTTTGAGCGTTTAGGTTATTTTTAAATAAACCAGCCAGAGTTAAAAATAGGTATGCGATGCGTGTTGTTCTTGTAGTGTTACAGGGGAGAAAAAGCTTTTGTCCACGTACCATAAGATAAGTTTCTGTGTTTTTTTGACGAGCATTAGGACGGCACCGGTTTGAAGATGCTTGCCCACGCTTCTGGTGCCTTTTAAGCGTACGGGTTTGCCTTGCTGATCTTCAGACGTCCACTCTGGTGCTCCTTAGAGTTGTATAAGGCTCAGGTATGGGCTGTCGCCTGATGTGTCTGTACTTGTAGGCACAGCCGATAGTAAATGCACCCTCAAGAATTTCTTCAATGAATCCGTGTCTCCGCCTCAGCCAAACCCCTGTGCGTGTGGATTGGCTTTTCCGAGGGTACAGCTGTCAAAGCAGGCTCCATGCCTCTCTGAGTGGTTTTTCTCACTTCACTGTTGATATTAAGAAGAATCCTCTGTCTTACCTTTGTGGGCTTTTTTTTTTTTNTCCTGTTGTTTTACAATGTGTAATACACTGTGGTCAGAACTTCCAGTACTTCCCGAATTTCTATTAGAATCTGGGAGTGTATTTAAAAGGAAGAACAGTGTGGTACTAACGAAGCAATCTTGGAGAGTAATTTGGTTTTCTCAGTTTTTAAACTCTACCTTGCAACCCTGTGTTTGCATTTAAGCTTTATAAAATGTGGCATGTTTTTAAAAAACGATTGTGCTATTTCAGTAAATCATGTTTTAAATAAACTTGTTAATGGAAAATTGCTGTCAGAGTTCAAGCGAGCAAGCTGCTTGTGGACTGCTTAACTGATTGTGAGGAAGATTAGATTTATACTTCAGTAAAACTGCTTTAGTGTTGTGCTAAAATGTTGCCTTTCTATAGGAATGAGGCATATTTTCTCTACACTGAAATGTGACAATATTTGATATATTATGTAATAGTCTCAAAATGAAATGGTCATTGAAGCAATATATAAGCCGAGTGCTAGACACATCAGCCAGACAAGATTATGAACTGTACTATTAATAGATTGTTTCGATTATTGCCATGTAGTGACAGTTTCATTCATGGGGTAGCCCTTTTCCCAATGTTACACAAATAATTTTTTTAATGTAGATTTTTGTGGTAGCGGTATATAAAGCCCTTCCAGGAAAGGCTGTTGTGGATGACAGTAGTTAAATATTTGAGAAATATTTAAATGGCTTTTATTCATAGCAAATATTACTATGATTGATTTGATGTATTTTGAAAGGGACTTTTGGAGGGAGAGAGAAATCCACATACTCATTTCTGACATCTCAATTACTTGAGTGTCTCAAGGCCTTTTTTTAGCCCAGACTTTTGCCGGGGATGCATCTTGTGAAAAGCGTTTGAACCATCAGGGTGGCTGGTGATTTACATTTTCTGTACAAAGGCACGAAGCTGCTGGTACCCCGGCTCCAGCACGCTGCTCTCCTTGCTGTGCCACGCTGCGTGAAGCCTTGGTGAAATCAGAAAGGTCTTGTAGTACAGTGTATCATGGGGTCATGTAGCATCTTCCAGGGCTGGCTTTCACTGAAAATAACTATGTATTTACAGATTTGCAAGATGGGAAAAATGGTTAAGATTGACATGTCTCTCTGACCTGCTCCTTAAAACCTAATCTTGCTAGTACAGGCATATGATTTGCTTTGTTCATTATAGATATTTTGTGTGTACAAAAATGCAGCTTTTGGTCCATTTGTCTTTAATGTGGTGTGGATGTGGGGTTTTTTTTTGGTTTGTTGGGGGTTTTGTTGTTTTTGTTTGCTTTTTTTTTAAACTAGTACTATTGTTTGGAATGTAGACAGGTTAAAAGCTGGGGGTGTGTGGCTTAGTGAGTATCACTCCTTTCTACTACTATTACTAAAGTTATTTGGACTGCGTATTAAAATGTCATGCAGTCACTGTAGTCCCAGACTGGGCAACAGCTCACACTGATGGTCATCCCACTACAAAAAAAGTATATTGCCCAGTTTGTCAGTATGAGCATCTATTTGACTTTTCTTTTGTTTTGATCTTGATGAATATGCTGGAACTATTTCTATTTAAGTATTTTAGAGATTTATATCCACTTGCAGCACCTTAAAAATTAGGAGCTCATTTCTCTCACTTGGGGATTCCAGCTGTGAAAGAATTAGGCTTCTGGTCTCTAGCATGTTTATGTTAGCAAGTGTTTGTAATTTACCCTAAATTAAACCTGAGGAAGAAAATTGTGTGTGTTTGTTTTTTATTTTGGTTTGGGTTTGGTGTGTTGGTGTTTTGTTGGGGTTTTTTTGTTTGTTTTTTTTGTTGGTTTTTTTTAACTAAGAGATTAGACGACTTCCTTTTGTGAGCTTCAGAAATTGAGCAGGAACATTTCGTATTGGTTTTTTCTGATGAGTAAGAGTTGTATTTCATAATGCTAATGAATTGTTTTGGCTAGAAGGGGGGAAAATTGCAGAATAGAAAAGCCCTGGCTTTGTTTCTTATCGCGTAACTGTGTTTTTTATTTGAATACATATTACTGGAGATAGCTGAGTTGCACATTGTGGGGGGAAGACCATGCTTAATAATGAGGCAAATTCAGGCTGAAGGCTTTCGGAAGTAAATTTACTTGAGTTGTTAGGAAGCTAAAAGCGCAGTGGTAATTGGTGATACTTGGATTATCTGGTCAAAGCTGTCTGAATGTTCATCTCAAAATTCTTGTTTGAACATACATTCATTTATAGCTAAGTTTGACATCACATGGCAGGGCTTAAAGTTATAGAGGAAAAAGTGCATGAAAAGCAAGTTAAGGATGTGGTTTAACGTTATTAAAATGCTGTCAGAGTACAAATGAGAAGTGACTTTCATTCTCAGTCCTTGAGTGATCGCCTCAGGATGATCTTTTGTTGATCGTTAAATGTAATGTTCAATTTTGAGTATGTTAATAGGCTGGAAGTAGTTAAGCTTTCCTTTCTGTTTGTATTCTGTCCATCCCTTAGTTCATTCAGTTTCTGTTGTAACACTGGAAATGTGAAGTGTTCAGCATCTGGCTTTCAAGGTGGCCTGGAGCTAGTGATGCTTCTGAAGCGGAGTATTCATTCTCCTTTTAAAGCAGGAAGCATTAACTTTGCACAAGTCATAATTTTCTTGTTTGGATGTTTTTCCTGTTAAGGTGTACCATACTGTGTATTTTTGCTGGTAGAATGAAGTGGAAGAGTTTGAAATACGGACATATACACAGAGGTATCATTAATTTTATGGCAATACCTACCTGCTTTTTTTAAAAGAAGTTTTTTATGGCGCAGTCCTACATTCACATTTTCTTGCTCGTATTTTATTCCTAAACTTTTTTTTTTGTGATTTCTGTTTATAAGATGAAATAATAGTCACTTCTTAATCTTTTCTTGGAGGGATTTCATCCTGCATTTGTGAATGTAATGCATTGGTATTGGCTGGGGACTTCAGGGGTGCTCTGCTTTTGGCCCTTTTATCTATAGTTGATATGGTGCACGTCTTACAGATTGTGCAGGGGTTTTTTTGTACATTGCATTAACTGATAGTGTCATTTATTTTTATAAAGAGATTAAGGGAGTTTTCACATATTAGAGCTAATTGTTGACATAAAGGCAAGTAGTCTTTTTTGGTATATCTTCTATGCACTGAAATTGTGCTGAGTGCATCGTGCAACCAGCGGGCTTTCTGCAGTGAAATCAGAGTTTGGAGTTCAGTGCTGGAGTCTCCCCCCTCCACTCCAGACCCACTTCATCTTTAGTGGGAAGCATAAGTCTTTTAAAGCTGATTTTGTATATGGAAATGTTACAGGTAGTTGTTTTCATAGCATGAATAGATATTTTTTCTTTTAATTTAGAAATAATTATTTATACTAAATTAAAATTGTTTTAAGGCACCTATTTGTTAACAATTATATGATGACAATGGTATTTTCTTTTAGAGAGAGATGAATTTGTGGTGTTAGTTGTGCTGTCGATATCCATGACTTCTAGGAAGGTGCTTAAATAAACACAATTGGGTATTACAGACTTTAACAGAAAGAGTGAGGTTGGAAGGGACCCTGGAGGTGACCTTGGCCAATCCCCTGCGCAAGTAGGGCCGCCTGGAGCCTTGTTGCCCGAACCATGTCCAAATGGCTTTGGAATATCTCCAGGGTGAGAGGAATCAAGTGTATGAGGATTTATTCAAGCTGTCAATCAGAAGTACCTACCTGGTACTGTCTGATGCACTCAGGTTTAGGTTTAAAAACAAATTTACATAAATGCCTCTCCCGTGTGGACAGAGCCTATACTAACTTGAGATTTGTATGTTGGATGTGCATTGTAACCTATGGTTGAACCCTCAAAGTTGCTTACAAATGAAGGGCTTTGCAGAACAAGAGGAAGCCAGGACACCAGTGTGTAAAATAGAAGGTCAACAGAGGATATAACTTCAGTTCAAACTATGCAAATATTCTGTAAAACAAAATTCCCTCAAAAAGACTTCATGAAAGTCTAAGTAAGAAACTCAAAAGATTGTACTTCCCTGCAAAACTAAGTGAAATCGAGACAGCAGACTTTCCTTAGGAAAGAAATGGGGTTTGCTTGATTAGAATCAACTGGCTTATGTGTTGAGGAAATGCAATTCCCTGCAGAAGTTTATTGCTCAGTTTGAGTTCAGCACCTGTATTTATTTACTTATTTTGGGTATGTTTGGAGACTCCTGGGATTACTGAAGGTATGTTTGGTAGTAGGTAGCATAATGCTGTGTTGTAATCTTTATTCATGGAATTTAAAGCTTCAGTTCTGTTTATGAGATTTCTTCCCCTGCCTTCAGGTCCTGTATTTTTCTCCCTCCCTTTGAGACCCACTGCATCATGCAGTGATGTTCCTCACAAGTGCACATTTCAACTCCATCTCCCAACCATTATTTCAATTTTCAGCTGTGATCCTCTGTCCTTCCTCTGCTCTCACCTGCAGACTATTTTTGTGGCCAACAGAAACTTCCTTTCAGTCCACTGCTGGTACTTAAGGTCCCGTTCAATAACAGTAGATCAGACTTAAAACTAAGTAGGTTGCATTCGGTTGGATTGGGGACGGAAATAAACTGTTGGTGAATGTGGACCTCGTCTAAATGCTGGAGTACCTGAGCATAGTTAACAGGTGAGTTGTTAAACTGAGTAGCTTTTGGTTTAATTTGTTCTGGCTGTATTTATGTGGCTGAAGTTAAACAATGCAAAGATTTGCTTTTAAGTCTCAAACTCACCATCAGTTTATTAGGGCTTATTACATCAACACCTACCAGCTAACCTGTAACAACTGCTTGTGAGTATACGCTTAGCCTGTGACAAATGTCAAGTAATTTGTCTTGGAGTGTGCTTTTAGCTGAAACAGAGTAACTATGGTCGTCAGCCAGTAGGGATGGTCTGCATTTTGGAGCACTGAGGCCCATCCGACTGCATAATGGGAGGTGAGAGCCCGCCATGGAAAAGCTGAGCATCCTCCGCTTCTATGAGAAGTGGTAGGACTGTGCGGGGATAGAACGCTTGGGAATGGAGAAGCACAAGACTGCTATGCTTTTGGTGTCATCCTGAGGTTAGGTGGGTTCAGCCATATCTTAAAACCACACCCTTAATGTAGATAAAGCTGTTTTGCTGCAGGCTAGAGTCGCATGCATGGGGTCAGTTAACACCAGCCCATTAAATCTGTCCTAACTTGTTTGGGTGCCTGAGTCCATAGTAGAGAACAATGGTATCTGCATGGACGTTAATTGAGAGTCACACCTCAATTCATTATGCAGGAACTTTCCCTTATAGGTAGGTTTCCTCAGGATGAGGTGTAATTCCATGATGAAAGTTTAGGGGAACGTTTTGTAATCTGCCTCTCTGTGCTCTGTCACTCAGCTCTGGAGCGTCTCAAATGTAGGTAACAATTTTTCCTTTTCCTTCAGTTTCAGAAAACCTTGTAAAGAAATACCTCAGGCAGCTTCAGTCGTGCTTTGAATTACGTGGTGCCAGATTTCACATTGCCCTTGCTTGGCAAAATTGAGCAGTAGTCAGCTTTGTACAGTTTCTGTATTGATTCAGTTGAGATGTCCTGTTTGAATAATTTAGATCATCAGACATTAAATCTGCTTACATTAATCTTGGTTTTAATTATTTTTCATGAGAAAAATAATGGTGGGTGCTAGACGTTCAGAAGGCTATTTGTAATTTATTTTGCCAACAAAGCTAGTAAACTGTGCCTTGTTTGTACTTATTTGAAAAGTTATATGCCTTAGCATATTTATCATTCTAACTGTTTGACTTTTTAAAAGATAATACTTGAAATATTTACATAAACAAAATTACAGTTAAACCTTAGGTGTCCCAAAAGCCATTGAAGATTAACTGTAGAACTGAAATTTCTGTAAGAAGTAGAGGACTGAACCAGAACTGAACTACTGTGTATGAAAAGGAGTCAGAAGTAGAGAAAATAATTCTATGAAGCTAAAACTAATATCAATATAGACTGTCATAATTTCACATTTAATGTAGGCTAGTTCTAGACTAGAAATGAAGTATTTTGGAATATACTATTTTAAAGTTTTGATTTTAAGCCATTTGCAAATTCCCACTTGTTAATATATAATAATCACTGTGTAGTGTGACTGAAGGTGTTGGGTCAAAGTGCTGTCCCCGTCCATAACAGAACTGCCTTGAATTTGCAGAAAAAAAAAAATCCAAGTTCTTATTTTTCCTAATTTACTTTGGTGCAATCCTAATTGTGATTAATTCATTTACACCAATAAAATGCCTAATTCTTTAAGGTAAAAGGAGAGATTATCACACCCCATTCTCATTATAAAAAAAAAACAAAAAAACAAAAAAAAACAACAAAAAACCCCACACAACCAAAACCAACTTATTTCTTCAGAAATAAGGCAACAAGGAAATGCATGGAGTAAGAATTTTGGACTTTATTAGGCACAGATATGCGTTTTGGTCTGTTATTATTTAAACACACACTTCAGAGTGGAAGGAGTAGGTGAGCTGATACCAGGGTTGTATCCTCTCAAATATGTTACTTGGCAAAGAAAAAAGTAATTCCCTACTGGCAAACGTGTGAGGACAGAACTGGTTGCTTTTGTCTAATAGACTTATTTCTCTGGTCTGTGAAGTTCGATGTGCTCAACACCTCACCAATATGTCTACTTCAGTAGAGTTTTTCTCTATAAGGTATTTTCTCATGTTTATGTCATCTTAAATGGTGAGAAGTGAGGGTTCACACAGCTTGCCTTGTGAGACTGTTCTCTAGTTCGTTAGATGTCACTTTTCCGTATCAATAAAATACTGTTTTCTGCATTTTTATCTCATCGTGTCCCCTGTGACACACAAAGTAGTTCAAGTATGTAGCAATTCTTAATCAGCATATTTGTAAGTGTTTCCTGCCCCCTTTTCCTTAGTTGCTTTCTGGTGTTTACATTTTAATTTATAATTTGGTTTCCTTAGGTTTCTGTCATTTTCACGGCTGCAACTCACACTTTTTATCTGTTTGACCAGTTTGAGTCACACAACAAAAACTATTTCTACTTTGAAGCATCCTGGTAATGTCTGATTCCCCTGTGTTAAGTTTAGATACAAATAAAACACTGGATGTGTTGCGGTGGTACCTAATGACTAGATACGTTAAGATAGAGAGACACTGCTATTATGGAAAATTTTAAAGTAATAATACAGTGTCTTGAGTTAAAGGTGTTTGAGTTAAAATGGAATTTTGTAGTTAATTTTTAATAATTTTAATTCCTACCAATTACTGTATGTGCACTTGTGTGTAAATCTTTTTAAACGTTTTTCGAAGTTGTCCTAACTTTAGAACCAATCTCTGGTATCTCTTTTAGGATAATATGATGGATTTCTGTTTTGTTTATCGTGTTTTCAGCACTCCAGGTTTTATCAATTTGGTGAGGACATTTGTTTCATGAACTCTGTAAAATACAAATTCCCTGGTATTTATGCGTGTACCTCAGTTGTATTAAAATTCATAATAAGAACTTTGGCTCTTACTCCTGGAAAGAAAATGTTACGTGCAAGTCAGAAGGTTAAATGCCTAGTGCAGTATGAGGGGGAGAGGTACATGAGTAACTTGTTCTTGAATGTACAAGTTATACCTGAAACTTGCCAGGAAATTGCATCGCAGATGAAGATGAAATTAACGGGCTCATTTGGTGTCCAAACTCTTGGTAACTTAACTTCAGTGCTAAGGCAGTAAGTTCTGCTTTGACCACAGAAACTTATTTTTAATGGGTGTCTTTCCTCTCAGCAGCCATATGTGTTCACACCTCTGCACCCGTGGCTGTTGTAACAAGCCTTTAGGCTTCTGATAGGCACCAGCAAAGTGAGACTCTGCTTAACCTCTGCGGCACAAGTGCGAACTGATGTTTTGAAAGATCAGATCTTTAAGGTAACGTGGTTTCTTTGCTAACAAATACCATGGAGCAGGTAGCCTGACGCATCTTAGCCAGGTGAGGGTCTTGAGTAGCTTCAAGCAAGGTTTCTGTGCTGGGACCAGAAGCAGCGTGTGTTGTTAAGAGGCTGTTGGGTAACGCAAATCTCTAATTGTGGGATGAAGTGAGGCAGCACCCAATGCTGCGCTGCCTTTCCCAGGTCCTTGTGGCTTCCCGGCTGGGAGACGCATCCTGCCGGGAGCCATTACCAGCTTCTCTTGGAGAATTTCCACAGCCTTCCCTCCTGGTGACTTCCCCTTCCACCTCTCCTCTACAAGGAGCACAGTTTTGTCACTCGTGGTCACATGAAGGTTTTGGTGTGTGGAGCCAGGAATTAAGCTGAGCTCAGATTCTGTGTGTAATACTGTGCTTAATAAAGAGGAAAACTAGTTCTTGTGGCATCTCAGCCTTTTAAAATACATTGTGGGGTTAATTACATGAAAAATAAGAGAGAATATTTATATATGTAGGCGTATACTTTTCCATCCCCGTTTGTCTGACTTGGGACAATCGACTTGCTAATGAAGCAGACTGTAAAGAAAATGAAAAGGAATCCCTCAGATGCAATTTGTTAACAGTTTTTTCTGTGTAAGATTGCACTTGTTATGTGGTGAAAGATCCAAATGTATCGCAAGGAGACAGATGAAGACTAAGTTCTGTGTCTTGTGATTGGATGTTGCCGTACTTGTAACAATTTTCTCTTAAGGTCATGCAAAGGCATCTTGCGAGGGTGGGAGGTCCTGCTTTTTAGGAAATGTACATTTCATAAAGTACCATATTCAGCCTTTCCAAAAGTAATTTTTAATAATTCAATTTAATTGTTATATTAAAACAGTAACTCTGTTTTTAAAAACTCATATGCAAGTTTTGGCATACTGGAAACCGGTATAATTAAATGTAGCTTTAAAAAATAGTGCTCTAGGTTTTTTTTGACGTTTCATAAACAGTGACAGTTTTGTGTCAATGATATGTTCATAAATAGCAAATGAGCATTATATATAGGAATGAGAGATTGCTCATGTTCTCATACATTACTACTGTCCCACTCAGTAGCGTAATATTTGGGTTGTCTCACAGTTGTTTCATGTCTACTATTCCTTAGGATGATTGAAATTGCTTGTTTTTTCTGCATTAAACTTCTTTAGAGGTTTTTATTTTGGGGTTTTTGTGCTGCAAAGGTGACTAAAGAAGCACAAAAATGACTGATTATCCTCTGGTCAGCTCACTTCCCCTGTACCTCCATCAGTGAATTTCCACTCGTACTTCCCAGCTCGCCTGTAGTTGCTTTATAGTGTTAAAATTGGCTTTAGTCAGACTGCCAGAGAGGAAATGAAGGGTTTTTTCTTGGAATTTTTTTGGTCCAAATTGTATTTTCTTCATTTAGATACACAGCTCCCATGGAGACCTGTCTATCTGGACAAAAAGCGTCACCCAAGGATGTTGGGCTCTGTTAGGTGTTTTTGGTGACCCTTCTGTTGTATTGTTTCAGCCTACATCAGCATTCTTGAGATAAGTTCAGATGCTTTATCTACAATCAGATGACTTGTATGTAAAGTATTCACCGAATGGCTTGCCTTTGGTTTTTAGATGGCACTAGCATTGCTTTGCAAGATTACAATTGTTTAACAACTGGGAAAGGGAAGTGACAGAAAAGTGTTTTGGCTTTTTTTTTTTTTCCTGTTGACATACTGTTTTCTGTTCACTCACTTCTGAAATAATGGAGTGACTTTAGAGTAGCTAAGTAATAAAAATCTGATCCATTCCAGGGACTTCTGTGAATTTTTTGGATGGAGTTTTATGATTTGATTCACTTTGCTGCATCCTTCATTGAGTTGTCTATAACAGCAGCCTACCATTAGTACTTTTTTTGGCTTGTGATCATAATTCAGCGGTATGGAAGGCAAGTGTGTGGCAGGGGGTTCTTGTGATTATTTAAAATAAATAAATAAAAGGGTGTGGTGTGTTGTATTGGAAAACCATGATATGTCCAAAAGTGAAACTGAGAAGTGGTTCCATGAGCCCTTTCCACTTGTAAGGAGGCCTTACCACATACCTTCTCCTACTTCTTTTGGGTTTTTCGTGAGCTTCCTCCCACTGGGAGTCAGAAAATCCTTAGGGAAGCTGGGAGGAGTTTCAGTCCTACAAAGCAGCTTTACTTTAGGTGTGTTGCTTTGAACTCAATGTGGGAATTTGTTTGCCCAGTTCCCTGCATTACTTTATAACTGGTATAACCTTTTAAGGGGACACCATGTAGGAAGAGGAAACAGATCTGACTACTAAATAGATTAACTCTCCATTAGATCAGTAAAAAATAATATCTCATCTCTGCTAATTCACTAAAACGTTTGCTTTACAAAATAAATTGAAAATGAAGCAGTGAGTTTCTCTTAAGATACTCATTGCTGTCTCAAGGTTGAAGATTGCGGTGGTGCACAGACAGGTTTCTTGCTCTAGATGCTTTGTTATTGTGTGACTCGTTATTGTGTTACTTGTTTTTCATCCCAGGGCAGAGGGAGGGGCAAGAAAGGAAAACGGCTTGGTAGGTATCTTCCCCTTTTTTCCCCCTCATCTTAAGCCTTTCAGCTGCTTAGATATAAAGCAGGCTTTCTGCTGTTTTTATAAAAAAGTAGAAATCTTTATTAAAAAATGGGTATGTGTGTGCAAAGAGGGAGTAGATAATAGGGCTGTGGCTTTAGAAGGGAGCAAGGTTTTCGATCAAAGTAGCTTTTGAGCTTCCTGACCCTTTTTTCTGTGTTTTCGACAGGTGTTACTAGCTGTGGTTGAGGCTTTGCAAGATGAGTCTGCACATTTCAGTTTAAAATACTGTACTTTCTGTTTCTGAATCTCCCTTTTAAGTATAAAAAAAAGTCAATTAATTTTAATTTCCTAATTTGAATACAATGTTAGGCAAATAGGATCTCTAGGCTTCAGTACATTTTCGTTGTTTTCTTTGCTTTAATTTGGTTCTTGATTGCAGGTAGATTGTAAGGCTGGCTCTAGGCTGGCCTAGAAATATCTTATTTTGAGTAAAGCTGTTAATTTATTAACTTTTTTCTTCCATCACACTTACAGGGGAGTGCTATAGAGTTAAAGCCATCTATCTTGTTAAGAGAATTGATTTTAACAGCTAAGCTGTGGTATATTATGTTTTGTTTCCTTTAAGTCTTGGTAACATCAGTTAAGATATTTCTTTCATTAAAGTCTGCAGTGTTGCAGATATGTAAATTGTGTGGCCTCAAGCTCAGTATTGAAAGAGGAAGTTCTTTTCTTGAATAGTGTCACAGTAAACTGTAGTGTGTCTCATTGCTTTCTACCTCACAGGGTAAACGTAAATACTAGTAGGTGAATAAAAGTGGTGAAATAACCTTTTAAAGAGTTGTAGCATCACTTGTACAATGTAATTTTAAGGAATGAAGAAGGGAACTGTTGTGGTTTTGGCCGGATTGGCCAATCAGAACAGATGCCCTTCCCCCGATAGGAGAGGCATAGATAAGGAGATTTATGAGTTTAGAAAAAGAACTAAACTACTTTAATGAAAATAATAATAAAATAGTAAATAATAATAGAATAATAAAAATTAAAGAAGGAAAAAAGTATAGAATATATACAAAACCGTATCCAGCTCCCAGGATGACGACCGCGGCACCAGCAGACAAAGGGAAAGTCCCAGACAGGAGCTGGATTCCTGAACTAGAGTCAGGAATGATCGGGATCAAAGGCAGACGAACAGACAGGGTCCTTCTCAGACGTCAGCCATTGAAGAAAGAGGGAGCCAGAGCCCCCTTTGATCCCTCAGCTTTTATACTGAGCGTGATGCATGTGGGATGGAGTACCCTGTTGGTCAGTTTTGTGTCACCTGTCCTGTCTGCTCCTCCCTGCAGGTGGGACCCCTCTACGCTTCTCCACTTCCGACCCTGTAACGGGGCAAACAGCTAAGTTAGCTGACCTTGGTTGTTATGGCAATAAGTATAAGCAAGAGCCTCTGTGCATACCACTCCTTGGTATAATCAGGTCTTATCACTCTGAGAGTGAACGGTTTCTGAACAATATGGTGTTAATTTCAGACTTTAGTCAGTTAGAAGAGGCCCAGCTAAAAAGTAGAATTACAAATCAGAAAATTGGTTCTGTTTTACCTCAAACTAGGACAGGAACAGATAAGTTCAGTCTTAAAACTTCATCTTCTAGGGTGTCTGTATCCAGTATAGAATTGCTTATTGCAGTTTCATAATTCAGACAGTGATCAGCTTTTCAGTGTGAGGGTGGTATTCAGCCACTGGCATCTCCAAACATGCCCCTCCAAAAAACTATCATGTTTGTTTCAAGTATGATAAACTATTTCAGAGAGAGTACTATGTGTGATGGCAACAGGGAGTGTAAAGGATAAGGGAAAAACCAAACTGGTCTATAGGATTCAAGCCCTGTGTTTTGTAGCAGCAGAATAAAAGGGAGTATATTGGTAAATGTAGTTCTGATGGGTAAAAATAATATTCAGTATCGATCACTGTTTCCCTTAAAGCTTAATAAAAACAATCTTTAGAAGAGTATTATCCATTGACTTATTACTACTGTTGAAGTTTCTATCAGGGACTTTCTTCACTATGAAAAAAAGCTTAGAAAGAAAATGAAACCTGTGGTATTTCAGGGGTGAAAGGAGATAGCAGTGGAGGTAGCTTGCTCTGATTTGGGCTTGGAGCCTGGTTCTGAACGTGTGCAACCAAAGCTGGTTTTAGGTACCAGTTGTAGGATTTTTTGGTTTTTGCCTCTGAGGAACAACTAAAGCAAGGATTGCAGTGTCTCAGGAGGGGCTCAGAGACGTGATTTCAAGTCCTGTTCTGAAGCTGATACTCTCTGTCAGCCCTGTTGTGAAAGGCTGCCAAGCCATTTGGGTTGGAGCTTTGGCAGTAGGGTGTGAGACTGCTCGGTGCAGTGTGCTCTTGGTGATGCTCGCCACGGAGTGAGTGGATTCATGCTGGCAGGACAGGCTGTCTGCACCAAGGAAAACATACTGGATTATGTAAAGCCAGTCGCTTGAGCAGTTTGCTGTAAACTGTTGTCGGTATGGTGGTTGTAGAGTGAAGGTACCTGCGTGGCTAAAATGCATCTTGAGAGATGAATCTATCATTTGGAGAACAGTTTTGTTTTAGTGCATAAATATGCTGAAGCAGCAGTATTACATATACTAAACATTTAGATATTTCTAATTCTGTTATGCTGTTAGTTGAAGAAATAGAACCATCTAAGCTGTATTTGTTTGAAATTTTTTAGTCATACTGGTGAGAAAGATTTGGACATGCTTTTTAAAAAATTAGTGAGTCATAACTCTTTGACAGGTACTCCTTTTTATTCCCATGGGAGCATGTTCTGTTTGCTATCATCACTGTTTCCTCTAAGGTTCAGTTATTTTGTATGAGATCTTTTTATCTCCCCTACTTCAGAATGAAGTACAAGTTAAAATATGGTGTATGTCTTTCAAAACCATAAGAAAGGGTGAAAAATAGACAAAAAGTTATATTGGTATACCAATGACTAAATCTATCTTTAAAAACTCTTTTACAGGTTTAATAAAGCCATGTAATTAGACCAGCTTTCATATACAGGTCTTCAGAGTTTGTTTAAACAGAACTGTTTGAGGAATTAAAATTTCTTATTTTGCTTAACTTCATGTTCAGCAGAAAGATTATTTTTTCCCCCTGATTTTAAAAACTGCATAGCTTATCTGTCTGTTGAAGCTCCACTGTTTGAGTGACAGTAATGCTGTTAAGACTTTTCTGTTTGAAAGCTGTGTTAGGCTTGAAGGCTTTTTATAGTAAAGTGAGTACTAACACCTATTGTCACATTTTCCTTGGGAACTCTGTACGTTTACTAGCAGTGTTACAGAAACTGAGAATCTGAGTTACTCATCTGCACTGTTTAGTGGGCTATGGAGCCAGAAGGTGTGTTGAATTTTGGTAGCGGTGTGTCCTTCTTCACTACTTTTTCTGCAAGTTAAACCTCGTTTATCTGTTCATTGCTTAGGCCACTGTGGACTAGTGTGGCTTCTCTACAAGTTATTTAATCCTGTCGTAGAAGAGTGTCTGGGTTTGTTTTATTTTGGGGGTGTTGGTCAGCTTCAGTTGGTTGACTGTGTAAGGAATGCATCCTCAACAAATTTGTTGCGGATCCTACATCAGGAAGAGTGGTTGGCTTGCAAACAGTGGAGCGTCCGTCTTTGTGGATGCTGAGAAACTTGGGGACTGGCGCAGCTGAAACTTCGTGAAATTGTTGGAAGTGCACAACTTTTGTACCTGGCGCAGAATAATAACATTGTGCATCGATATGGGCAGAGAACTGGCTGAGGAGGAGCAGCACTGATGGAAAGAATCGACCAGGCGATGGGCCAGCAGCCTGTGCACACTGTATGACTAAGGCATACTGTAGACTGGGCTATGATAGGAGCAGTGTGGCCACCAGCTGGGGAAGTTATGTTGCTCTTCCGCTTGTCAGTGGTGAGGCTGTTCTTGGGATGCCCTTTCCTGTTGCTCTGCTTTCCCCAGATTTCTCAAAGATGTTAAGAAAGTGGAAGCTACTCTGTGAGTGGGCTGCCAAAGTGGCTAAAAGTTTAGACCATAGCTGCTCTGCGGAGGAGAGGGTGAGGGAACTGCTCTTGTTACTTTTGGCAAAAGAGAGTTAGTATGTCACTGAAACAGGTTACTTAGAGAGGCTGTGGAAACTGGAGGTTTTCAGGACTTGAAAAAGTCATGCCTGACCTGTCTAGTGTTGGAGATGATCATCTTCAAGTGGGAGTCGGACAGATAACCTCCACAAGTCCTTCCAAACAGCATTTCTGTGGCGCTGCTGTGTAGTGTGTTGTTAACTGTTAGAAGGCAACTCTTGGGACATCAGTTGAAAGCAACACAGTTTTGAAAAAATTTATTTTAGTTGAATTACCTACTCAGCGCTATGAAGCTCTCTCCAAGAGACGTTTCAATGGTAGAGTGACAGATTTACTCAGAATGTACTAACTCAAGCAGATCACACCAGATATTTGATTGCATGCTTGTCTTAATTTTAATAGCCTTCACTGGGGAGCCTGATAGTTTGATTTAATGTTCCTTCTTCTACTACAGGAGATTCCCCAAGCTGCTCTTCCTGTCCCCGATTTGTTATATTCTAATTTTGCAGAAACTGTATTATTTGTGTTTCTGCAAGATCTTAATATTTAAGAGGGTGTAATTTACTACATATTGTTTACATATTTTTAAAGATTTCTTCAGTACCCTTTTTTTAAATAATGTTCTGTAGAATTAGAGAAGAGGGCGTTCTGTTCTTGAGAGAATTTACCAAGTGTGTAGCACAGAATCTCTGGGTGCAAGACCGCCACATCTGCCAGGCAGCTTTGCAGTGGAGGTACTGAAACACTGGTTCTACTGTTTGGGGTGTTGATTTGACTCTTCTGAGGCCAGATAGTCAGTCACAGGTGTTAAATGTGGGGAGGGGTACCCCGGAAAACCAGAGGAGTAGACAGAGTAGCAAAGTCTGTGTGTTTGGGTGTTTTTGTTTGTTTTGGTTTGGTTTTTTTTCCCTGTTTGGAAGAAACACTCTTTCCAGCAGTCAGGTGTGTGGGAATGGCTAGAGCATAGCCTGAAGCCCCTGGAATAGGCAAGGTGGTGCTGCATAGGTCTAGGACAGAGCAGAGCTTTGACTTCAAGTTGATACTCTGCTGGGTCGTCCTCCCTCCCCTCAGATTTTGGAAGCTGGAGGCAAGAACTCTGCGATGAGGGAGAACCGTAAAAAGAGACTGAAACTTTCAGGCTTGCGGTTCTGGTGGAGACTAGTAGGTAATCTGCTAGGAGAATGCAGTTTGCTTGTTTTATATTTGACTTGCACAGATGGAGAGCTCGTGACTTAAATCACCACAGCCATTTACTTGGGAAAGCTAAGATTTGTCCTGGTGAAGACTACCACTCTTCCTCTTTACCGGACACGCAGAAGGCAGCATGTGCCAACTTAGCCATTTGGAGTCTTAGCATGAGACATTTTTGTAATGGTTTAAATGAGTAGCCTGCACTGGAGGGTCTGAAGCACACACATACGCTGCACAGCTGCCAGCATCTGGCTCAAGGAGGGAGGCAGCCAGAGGGGGAGCATTCAAAATCATCCCATCGTCTGCTGGACAGGCTGCTCTTGTTGCAGGGCAGTTCATACAGGTGTTCTGCAGACTGCACTCAAAGGGTACATGGATGGTAGCATGAATAAGAATACTGCATTTGTACTGCTGGGGTTTTTCTTTGCCAAAGTTTTAACATGAGCACCCACGAAAAATCCCTGAGAGAAGAGCCACAGGTCAGTGCAGGCTCACAGCAGTAGATGAATTTCCCTGAGTTAACTAATCAAATGATGTGTAAAAAAAAAATCTTTGTAAGTTAATACACTTGTGATCTTTATTTGACTTGAAATGATCCTGTAGCAATTGATTCCTGTCCTGTAAGAATAAAATGAAGTGATACCTGTTCAGGGACTCTGTGCTTTTCAAGTGTGATTCTAGGACAACTAGTCTTTATTTTGCTCTTAAGTAGCTGAATTTCTGAAGGCAGCAAGCTGCTAAGAATTGCTGGGTAGACAGGAATGAGGAAATTAGCTATTCTTTTGATTTGAATCTGTTGCTTATAATACTTTAAATGACTTGCTATGCATCTGTTAACTGATCTTGCATAATTTTTCTCTATGACAGGTTTTGATGAGTTTGGCTTATACCAGCCTTAATTTTCTACTAGGGTTATTTTGTGTAGTTTGAATGTTTGACTTTTTTCCAGTTTGGTAGAAGGTGTGGGCTGTTGTCTGAACAGAGGGGTCTTTTCATCTGTTTGTAGTCCTGCCTAATGTTCACTGCAGCCCTAAGATTCCTATCTGTTAGGAACCCCATGGTATACCAAATGATGGAGAACACATCTGTCCTGTCACTAACCTGGAAACTAGCATCTCACTGTCCTCTAAAATACAGTAAAGCCTCAACTCTTTTATCTCGGTCTCCTGTAAAAGAGGTAAACAATAGGAGAAAAGGACGGTGGTCTTTGTATGTGCTTCTATATACTGATACCTAAATAAACAAACTCTTAAATTTTCCTCTTGCAGGAACATCATTTGCAACGGGCTATCTCAGCACAACAAGTTTTCAGAGAAAAGAAAGAGAGCATGGTTATCCCAGTCCCTGAAGCGGAGAGCAATGTCAACTATTACAATCGCTTGTATAAAGGAGAGTTTAAGCAACCAAAGCAGTTCATTCACATTCAACGTAAGTTAACAAATGTTGGCTTTGTTCCTCTTCCCCCACCCCCCTTTATTTAAATTGTGTAATCCTCAAACAGTCTTGAGACTAAGTTGGTACAATGTTCAGAAAGTGGGAGGACTCAAAAATGCAAGGGAGATTTTTATACGTAAATTCCAGTATCTCTTTTCAAGTGCTGGAAGAATTTAAGGTTGAAGGTAAATGTGAGGTTTTTTCTGCTTTATTTGTTTATGGGCTCCGTGCTGGTACTACATCTTCATGTACGGTAGCTGGCAAGCCTTAACCTGTCTGTTGGTCATCCACTATTGTTGATCAATGCATTTTTTTTTTTTTTTCCTTTTTCTTTCTCCCAAAGTCTGAGAAGGAATAACTGAACTAGCCTAGCTGACTCCTACTTACACTAATGCAGGGAGTGGAAGAGTTGTCTTGTTTGCCGAGTGAGTCTGGAATGCCTGTTAACTCCAAAGTTCTAAATAAATGGAGATCAATAAAATAGAGGAGTTTTTGTAATGAAATCCGCCTTCATTCTACTGATTGTAATAGAGTTCTTGAAGGTTCAGTTTCAGCTGTGCTAACTGCAGTTCAAGCTCTTCATTACTGCAAGGATATATTTTGGGCTATGGGTAACAGTTATTTTTCCCTGTGTTTTGCTAAAACTGTAGAGTTCCCCTTCTGTAGGGAACTCTCAGATTATTTTATATATAACAGGAAGAATTCTTTTGTATGAATTCAGCTTCCTATGTCTAAAAAGACCTAATTAATTAATCTGAACTTAATTATAGTGGTCTCTGGCGTAATTGTAACACTTTTTTTGGTTGATGTTCTGTTGACAGTGGTGCACGTTTATAGCTCAGTTGTTCTTTGGCACATAAATCATGTTTGTCCTTTGCAGCCTCTGGTTTTGGGGGGTTATTTTGTGACTTTGATTTCTCCCAGGAGTCATCTTCATAGCAAAACTTTGGTTCAATCATCGCAGGGGCTTGTCAGTCCTTAATGGTGAAGCACAAATTCAGTCCTCAGTCACGCAGAGAAAACTTTTCTTGTCACTGTTTCATGTTTTTGGTTCGTAGTTACATTGGAAAGAGTATTGCTACAGCACCTTGAACAGGAATGTGGTTTTCAGGTGTTAGTTTGGGGATTTGTGCAGACAGTTTTGATTTACTGGACTTCATCCATCCCTTATTTCTCACTGGCATGTTGAAGTCTCCTGTTTTTTCCATGTATTTAAAAAATGAGAGATTTTGGGAAAGAACATGCTCAAGATTCTCTAAGATGTAGGAGAGATCATACGGGTAGTGTGAGAAATGATTTAAAGGAAATTGATTAAGTATTTCCTTAATAGAAGAAACAAACCTGCAGGCAAGGCAGGTTGAATTAACTGAAATGAAGCTACTGAATGAGGAGTGTATTTTATTCTTTTCTTTGTTGGACATTGCTAGAAACACTGTAAATACTGTTAATAAACATGTCTAAGTGTTAAATATATTATGCCAAAATGTTCTTTGTCTTGTTGAGACTCACAGTCTTTGTAGACAGAATTACAGAAGGTATTTGAGCTGAAGATAAACATCCGATACTGCTCCAAGATAATTTTTCCCACATATTCTGGTTGGAGTAGGTGTGATGCAAGGCGGTTTTATGCTACATAAACTGCTTAGAGAAATTCTGGTTTAATGCTAAAAGCAGAAAGAGCAACAATACTTACTTTGGCCAGGGAAGCTATGTAAACTGATAGAAGGCAAGAGGCCATGTACTGTAATCCATACTTACTGGTGGCTGTTACTAGAAATGTCTCATTAGACCTAAATAATTTTGTAGCGCATCTGGTAGCCCAGGGTTTTAGTATTTTAACTTTCCTAGTGTAATGCTTTTATTTAGACCAGTGGTTCCAAGCAGAGAACAGTTAATGGCTTTGTGAGGCGTGGAATTCATGAATAACCGTGGATTCCAGGTGTTAATTCAACTTAGGTAGCACCAATTCAGGTGACTTTGAACTGAATATAAAAAAAAAAAACCTTGAACTATTGTAATCATTCCAGTATGCTTAAGAATTTTCCAAGAATGTTTTTAGTTTCAGTAACATGGAGATGCGTTGTCAGTTATTAATATGCAGCAAAGAGAATAAGTTAGAGCACTTGTACCTCTGCTGGAATTCAGTTAAGTGGGCTAAGTGGGTGTAAGAAAAGTCGTGTCCCTAACAGTAACAATAAGAATGGAGCAAAAAAAAATATTTTTAATATATATTATATATGTGTGTTTTACCTACTTGTGTATATGAAGGGTAATGATACCAAACTCATGCTTTAGCATAAGTAATGCAGCCAAATAGTTCAAATTATCTTCATTAAGTTGTGTGGGATGAACTCCAGTCACTTTTTAAAATTTAAAGTGAAGTTTGTGCGTTTCATGGAACTGAGAGGTGCCCTTTCTTTATTCAATTGAGTGTTCTGCATTTTTGGAGGATGCTGTAGCAGGATCTGTTCCAGCTGTGGCCTCGCAGCTCGGATATGTACAAAGAGTATTTGCACGCTACCTCCCCTAGTGAGGTATTTCAGTGCAGGTGGGGAGTGCTGAAAGCTCTGTTATAGTCAGGTGCTATGGCCTTGCCATTGAGGGGGTGTTCTGCTGCTTTGTTACTACTTTGGATATAATTACCATGATGTGGTTCTTCATTTACTCTTGGTCAGCACAGATGTGTCTGCTGCCATCGGGATCAATACTGCCCACTTCTTCGCACTGCCAGCGCCTTTCTGCTGGCTGCTGTGTTCACGGGGAGCTAACTCTGGGATGAAACTTTTCTTTCATTATTTGGTTAGGTGAACCTCCATATTTATCAGTTTTCTGTCTTGCCTCATTGCATGATTGCTGGTGTTGGCACAAGCAAGGTGGTAGGAATGTGGCTTGCTGGGGAAGGAAGCTAGTAGAACCGCTTGTTTCAGTGGTAACTCATGTCTGTGTCAGTGTAAAATGACCGTGGAACCGCAGCGTTCATTTAGTTAGCTAAATGAAATCAGTTAATTTAGTTCAGTTAAACCCAATGTAATGTAACTTAAAAACAAATTGCATTTCTGTAAGTTAGTATAAACTCTGTTCCTGGGGGAGCTCAAGTAAAGTAAATCCCTCTGACAAGGTACCGCCATCAGGAGTGGTTAGAGTGGCAGAGGATGTAAACTAGGATGTTGGTTTTGTAACAGCAATTAGGAAGCCAAGGAGTTCTGAGCATTCGTACAAGGTAAACTTCACTGGTAGGATCGCCGGGGCCCTGTCCAACAGTGCACTGTAGAAACATGCAGTGTGGAGAAATGCAGAAATTTTGGAGTAGCAAAACTAGATTCATCGGTCACTCACAAGAATCTCCCAGGAACTACTGGGAGGAAGGGATATAGATGATCCATTTTTAACTACATTGGTAGTTGTTCTTAAAATGCTAACTAGTAGCAGGTCATCTGAAGTAAAGAGCTTTCTGTGGCTCAGTCTAGTTCTTCACTAATTCTTGCAGGCGTGAATGAACAGTTGCATCTGTTGCCATGGCAGGGGCAGAAACAGAGCCTGGTGATGGATAGTTGGATCACACAGCACATAAACCACCTGTGTCTTGTGATGGCTTCTGAAGCCAGCAAGCTGCCATGCTAGAGGCCAAGTCCGGGATGAAAAATGGCTTTTTCTGGAACCAGCACCGTTCACTCGGTGCTTGGGAATAGAAGAAAACTGATGATTAAGGATGTCCCTGAAAGTGTGTTTCAAAGAGCAGTGATGGACAAGCTTCAGGGAAGGAGGACTCTTCCATGAGTGTCCCAGAGCTGTGGCGAGCCAGCTTGGGGTTGATTAAGTCCTTGTGATTGCATGCAGCAGTTAAAGGATGAGGGATAGCTTTGCATTTCCTGAGACTTACAGACCTCCACAGGCTGCTGAGACTTTGTGGCCTTCCTGTCCTCATTGAAAGAGGAGGTGGAATGCAAGTATTGCTTCCACTGCTTCAGCATTGTCAACCTTCAGCCTCTGTGGAAACCCGCTTTCTTTGGCAGTGAACTATATTGATAACTACAGGTCATGACAAATAGTACGAGAAGCATTGCAAGCAAAAGAAAAGCATTGCTAGAAGGCATGAAAAGCAGGATATGTAACAAGGGCTGCTACTGTTCTCACAGTACCAATGTCTTTTTGTATGAGAAAATGAGACTGGATTTATTTGATGTAACTTATTCCTGGCAAGTACATATTGGATACCTTTTATCTTGTCATTTTGTTTGTCAAAATATTTTTGTAGAGTTGAAATTCAGGTGTAGTTTTGTTTTTTTCTTAAGGCTTATAGCTTCTTCCATTTCCCAGTTTTTCAGCACTTAATTTGTTATTCACAAAGTCTCAAAATGACTGCAAAAGAGCTGATGTTTTATCACCAAATAATTTAGTACCATCTATGAAGTTAGGTGGACTTGACATGTTACTCAACCAGTGGTTCACAGGGGCGAATGAACCAACGTAATGGCCAGAAGGGAAGGTTCCACTTTTCTTCCCTGTTCCATTTGTGGTTGCGTATACCCCTGTGTGTCTTGAACTGGTCCCAATCCTCAGCGAGTACCTGGTTCAACTTGCTAACAGTGAGAGGGAGGGAGTCTCCTGCTTTCAGCTGAGGTGCACCATAGGGTCACTTCAGGTGCTGGCAGTGCAGTAATCTGTCTTCTCCTTTTGAGATGGAGATCTCGCCTTCTTATTGCTAACGTTCATCATGTGTTCCTGAGGATGGTTGGCCTTTCAAGTTGCTTGTCAATAGAAGGTTGGGCTTTCTCTTTTCTTGCTAGTTTTAGCATTTTCTTCTAGTTGCATCTCACTTGAGCTTGTCCGTTTTTGTTCTGAAAGGTAATTCAGGAAGGTGTATGGCTCAAGAACTTTGAGTCACTCTTCTTTCCTCGTTGTGGAAAAGAAGGCGAGCTTACTGGCACTGCCTACAGTGTACGGGTAAATAGCATCACATCTTTCCTGTCATAGAGCTCCTCCTGCTCACCGAGACTCTGGTTTAGAAATATTGGCTTGAAACATTCTGTTCATAGGGGATTACTGAATTATCTACTGACAGGTAATAGGTGGACACTTTTTTTGGTGTAAGATCAATATCTGTCTGAGAGTAAATAAGAAATGCCTTTTCTGGACTTTAGTGGATTTCTGTGCATTCTCACGTTATCTGTGAGAACATGGTTAAACACCTGTGTCTTGGAGTAGAGAGACCTGCTTTATTCAAAATGATGGGAGTATCTGGTCTAGAAGACTTTGGCTGCCTCCCTTGAGCAGAGTTGTTTGTATACTGTGAAGCCCCTTTCTTTAGGACTGTAGCAGCTTTATAGGCTCTGAGGATGGTCTTGGGGTGGGGGAAACTTCTGCAATTTCCTTTCTGCTAAAAGTGGCAGTTTATGCTTCAGAGGTCATCAAATTACAGATTGTGGTGGAGGGGAAGTGCAATATTGGGCATCATTGCACAGGAGAAGTATGAACTGCTGAGGTTGCCCTTGGCTAGGAGAGTTCTGAAGTGGTTTGAAACTCTGGTGAATAACATGTGGAGTCAGGCATACTCGGTCCACGTTTGAGCAGTGGTTAGTGCCGCGTGGGAGAGAAGCTTTGGAGTGAAGGAGTGAGGGTTACGCTTCAGGTGGGACAGCTCGCCCCATTTCAGTCTGTGGCTGACGTGGGGCACTGTTGGTGCCACCACTGCAGTTCTGGCCCACACAGGAGAGGCTGGAGGAAAGCTTACGGGAGCCCGAGGTGATGTGTAGCACACTGGTTTCATCGAGCACTGACACTTGGCAAGTAACCTGCTGATACTGGGCTGGTCACTGGCTGTGCAGCTCACGCCAGGTGCTCTAACACCCTCTGTCCTCTCGCAACTGCATAGTCTTGCCTGGTGATGTTTGTAATGAATTAAAAACTGACCCAGATTTTTTTTTTTTTTATCTCAAAACTTTTTATTCCTACAGACTGCCACTGGTGAAGCAGGATCGAATGTTGTAAGCTGTAATTTAACTCTAATACACAGTTGTTAATTGTTAGAGGGATGCTGTGGGTCACGTGCCTAATGACAGTGTCAAGTGACAAGTGCCGTGCAACTTGTACCTACTGAATTAACATTGTTAATAATTCTACTTAATACATAGTTACAACCTGTTTTTATTAACTTATTGAAATAAATTTTTATAGTCTGTTTACAGTGTGTTGGGCCAGGGAAGCCTTCTGACTAAGTGGTGTTGTCAGAGTTAGTACAGTCGAGCACTGTCTTCTGAGAGGGTCTGAGAGCACTTTGCAGGTCAAAATGGTCAGGGACTGCTTATTAGCACTTCTCAGCTGTATCTGACTGAGTTGCTGTGCATAGCCAAATCGATTAAATGCTGGTAGCGCTTTAGCTAATCTATTGCATTGGAATACAGATAGAATGGTCTTGGGCTAGTCTGAAACATGGAAAGATGTTTGGCTGTTCGGACCATGGGAGAAAAAATACTATAATTTAAAGATTTATAATTTAGCTTTTTCTTTTTCTCCTGGTCTTTCCTGGTCTTCCAAGTTTTTGTTTTAAGGTCCTATCAAAGTACGCTGGGAAACTTAGTAAGCAGATGTTTTCTTTAAGTTAGCGCTTAGATATAGCCATGAGTTAACAGCGTAAAGCGAGGGTAGTGCAGTTTGTCTAATTAGAATATATTTCAACAAGCCTTCACTGCTTTCATACAGCAACTTGTTGATTGAATTATTTGGAGTGTTGTAGTTAATTCTTCACCTCTTCAAGGTTTTATTAGGTACAATTAATGTTTCATATTAAGAATTCTTCATTGTTTGCAGTTTGTTTGTACTTGTTGTAAAATTTAGTTTCTGCTATGTTACCAGAATGGTTACTTCCTCCTGCTTTTAATAGGACCCGGAATATTGTGTAAGAATGGAAAATGAATAGCGCAGTCTGTAATAAAGACATGAGCTTTGTTGTAAACTTGGGAACTTGCTATTTGGAGAGTACGGAGGAATATTCAGGTTCTGTATCTGGAGTTTAGTTGGTTTTGGAGAAAAAGTAACAATTCCTCCAGGATTGGTCTCCCGTTTTTACAGTTTGTTGCACAGTGACGTGGGGGGCGGGGGGAGGAGAAGTTTAGCCTAGTAAATATTTTAAGACTCTGTTTGTTGAACTATTTAAAAATGAGCAACTGCAATTATATTGGAACTTAGTGTAAGTGCTTTTTCTCCAAGTCTGAGATTTGATGGAAAATTATCTTAATTGTTAACAAATCTTACTGTGATATTCTGGATGGGCTGTATTATAATAGCATTAAGAGGCATTTTTTCTCTTGTTTTGCAAAGATATATTAAAATTTCTATGGTGTTTTTTTAACTAAAGCTTTTTTTTTTTTTCCTGTGACCCCTTCAAGCCACTTAAAATTGAACTTCTTTGATTCCCCTTGTACTGGATGTCAGAGACAAGCAGTGTTACGGTAGAGATGTGCTAATCCAAAATTTCATTGATCATTTTTGTATCTGATTGTCAGATGTATGCTTCTGTGTTTCCATAGTGTGGTATTTACCAAGAATTTAACTTCTTTTGTTCATGTGTATTTCTCTTTCAGCCTTTAATCTGGACAATGAACAGCCAGATTATGATATGGACTCTGAGGATGAAACCTTACTGAACAGACTGAATCGGAAGATGGAAATCAAGCCGCTGCAGTTTGAAATAATGGTTGACAGACTTGAAAAAGCCAGTTCTAGTCAGGTATTGTACTATGTTAAGTAATGACGGAGGTTTTTTGATTTCTGAGTTTTCTGGTCGTGTGTTTCTGGGTGGTTTTTTGTTTGTTTTTTCAATTTATTTCCTATATCCACACAGGATAAGTGTGTGTGAGTCTGCAGTTACACATAAATCATGCTGCTGTCTTTTACTGTCAGTATTGGTAACTTAGAAAAACAGGTAGGGAGGGAGCTTGTGGGGGATGGTTGGGCAGAGAGGTTTTTAAATTTTAATTCCTAACCACAGGGTGTTAGAGAGGACAGCTTAGAACATCTTGTTTTGCCTGTGTTGGTATGGAAGAAGGTCATGGTCTACAGATTTGGCTGTAAACATGTATGAGAATCCAAATTCTTTATTTCAGTTGGTACTAATGGACTGAAGTCAATTTCAGTTGAAGTTTGAAGGTTAGAAACTTAGAAGCATAGACAGCAAAGCAAAGTATTTAAGATTGGGCTTTTGTAGAAGAAACTGTACAGGTGCAAGAAAGTAAGTTATACTCCAGTTCGGACTTGGAGGCTCAGACTCCTTGCTTTACAAGGAAGCATGGGTTTTATTTAGTCACTTATTTTATCGTAAGGGTACCAGTATCTTAATAACTGGATTCCTGAGGTGTTCCAGGTCAGTGTCTGGAGAAGGGTCGTAAAGCCAAAAACATTAGTGAAAAGTTACATCTGAAAGATCACTTTCTGAAGGGCAGGTTTGAAATAGGTAGAGTTATTTTTCAGTAAGATGAATGTTTTTCTCGTGAGGAAAAATTCATTGCAGGATCTGTAGCTCTGACTCAGTTTCTTAATCTGATTTAGTTCAGTGTAATGTGTTAAGAGGCCAAAATGTTGTATTCTCTACATTTTGGAGAAACTTTAAGAAGGATTAAGTAAATACTTATTACTGTGCTGAGAAGGTGGAGTATGAAGAAAAAAAAAATTGCAGAGTTCATTGGATGATACTTGTTGAACGTGTGTTACTCAGATCTCTTAGACCTTTGATGTAGATACCCCTGTTTTGGCTTTCAGTTAAAGCTCTTCTGGTTATCACTTTTCATGATTCATTTGCATCCTTCTTATGCTGGTTTCATCTTTCATTGCTTGAGTAATGAAGTTAAATTTCAGAAATCTATTGTTTCCTTTTCTGCTTACCCTGCTAGAGAGATGAGATTTACCGTAGTTGGACATGTTGCAGAACAGCAAACTTTTTTAGTTGATATTTTTCAAATTAGGGGAAGATGAAGTGCTGTCCAACTTCTGTTTTAAGTAATACTAGAGATACTGTTTTCTTTTTATGTAATGAATGGGTTTAAAATGCTCTAAGCATGTTAAACTAATGTACTAATTAGTCAGCGGTGGGTTTTGCATTTATTTAGAGTCTGATTTCCATCTAAAAAGCTTAACATTAAATGATAACTTTTTTCCTTATTACCTGTGTTTAACTACCTCCTACTCAAATAACTTACCTAAGAAGTGAATGACTTTGTGTCTCTGGGCTGTGATAAACAGGGGTGGCTATTATCTCTTTCTCTCACAAAGTAAAAATTTTGGGGGAGAAATTAAGAAACTAATTTACTTCAGAATACATTCTGTCGGCTGAAAAGTATCTTCTAGGGCAATTGACATTAAACTGCAAACAATCCTATGTTAATAGTGGCTAACCAATAAGAAACTAATTTTTTTTTTTAGAAAAAAAAAAAATCGTCAAAGTGGTTCGCAAATCATGATCTGCAGACTGTAGTAAGTTATTTGTCCTGTGCTTGTAATTGTTTCAAACTGTTTTCAGATTTCATGCAAAAATGAAGTTGTAGACAATCGCATGAAAGTTTCTGAGATTATAATGATGCTGCATCAGAAGAGTTGGGAACTTAATATTTAACTTAGGAAGACCGACTGGTGGCTTGAGTACTTCAATTTAGATCAGTGGTTTTTTCCTCCCTTTGCTGTCTTGTGCTAGAAAAGGATCAAATTTATTTAGAAAGTGTACGAGAGGTGTGAGTGCGCAGTGACTTTCTCCCTGTGACATCACCCCACCCTTATCTCAATTGCACCTTTTCAATTTTCTCTTTCAGCTTGTAACACTTCAGGAAGCTAAATTGCTGCTAAATGAGGATGACTACCTTATTAAGGCTGTATATGACTACTGGGTAAGAAAGCGTAAGAATTGCAGAGGGCCATCTCTCATCCCCCAAATCAAACAGGAAAAGAGGGATGGCTCCACCAACAACGACCCTTATGTTGCCTTCCGGAGGAGAACTGAGAAGATGCAGACGAGAAAGGTAACTTGCCAAACTTTACTGTTTTAAATTTGTCATTTTATTTCCCCAGATATAGGAATCATTTTGATTTGTATCCAGCATCTTGCAGGATCTGTCCTGTGGTATCCACAGTTACCGATCTGATTGTCTTTATTAATACTTGCAATATTAGATGACCCAGCTAAATTTCAAACCTGCTGGATGATGTAGTCAGCGTGTAATCCATCCATTCTCTACGGACAATTTACAATCTGTCCGTTTTCTAGAAAGCTGAAACTCAAAGGGTGACTTACAGGTATTGGCACATACTGCACAGCTGCAACGAGCAGCTGTGGGACTTGCTAGGTTACACACTTCCCCTTCTGTGAAAAAGAGGAAAATGATCTTCCATTTGCCATGGAGTAAATAATTTGGGTTTTGTATTTGCAGTGTGGATTGATTTGAACTGGAAAATCTGTAATTACTCAGCATTTTACATCACCTTTCTACACATACGTACACAACCTTGTGTGCAGAATCAAGGTGGAAAAAGTGTCTTTAGGAACCAAATCCTGAATTCCTTGTTCTGATAAATTTCCAACGGGTTGATATGGAATCTGAGCAGAGAAAGCATGGGGGGGAAGTGGCTGAAAAGTTCTTTCTCAGCTTAATTGTAAAAGTTGAGGTTTGTTTGCTTTTTGTGGCTTTGTCTACCGAGTCGATTATGCTTTAAGAAAAGTTTTTTGAGTGTACTCGCGTGATTCTCACTTGCAGCAGCATTATATGTTTTTTGGGGGTTTTTTTTGCTATTTATGCCTCTTAAGTTTTGCTTTTGACTTAAAACTTGTTTAATCTTTCAATAGAACCGAAAGAATGATGAAGCGTCTTATGAGAAGATGTTGAAATTAAGAAGAGAGTTTAGCAGAGCCATAACGATTTTGGAGATGATTAAGAGAAGGGAGAAAACAAAACGCGAGCTATTGCATTTAACATTAGAAGTTGTTGAGAAAAGGTAAAATTGCAAATTATACCTGTAAGAAGTAATTTATAACACCAAGGTTTTAATTTTCATCAAATATGTTTGAAAACACCTCCTGTAGTTTATTTCTGTATGGATGCTAGTCTTCCGCACACATGCGGCGCTGAAGGCCTATATAGCACCGTAAACTTCAGTAACTGAAATAAAAGGGGCTTATGGAGACTGTTTGCCTTGACGCTGTTTTGTGTCTTTCAAATATTTTCCCAGTGGAAATGCAGTATTATATTTTTAATTGTGTTTTTTGAGGTACCATTTGGGTGATTATGGAGGTGAAATCCTCAATGAAGTGAAGCTTAACAGACCTGAAAAAGAGATGAGCACAACTCCATCCACTCTTCATAATGGAAATCACCACAAAGTTCAAGAATGTAAAGTTAAGGTAAGCTTTCTTCTGCTGCGAGTCTCTTGTTAGCGGTTTCCTGGTTCTTCTGGATATACACTGCCAAAGGTAGGAGACCAAGAGACAGCAGTGCTGGCTTCCAGAAGTTGAACGTTTGTTTTTCACACCTAAGTTTTCAAGGGACTGACAGGTATTGCTGTGTGTTTCTTTAAACAGCAGTGTAGTACTCCTTCATTTTCCTTCTCAGTTCTCTCTCTTTCCTTGTAAGGTGATGTAAACATGAACTGTTAAGTGGAATCAGGACCTCCATGAGATTGCAAAGTAAAGTAAATTATTTTTCCTTCTCCCTTCAGAGGGAGACGAGAGCACTGAATTTTTCTGATAGTGTTGTCCATGAGTACTGACTGGTAGTCAGTAGTAGTTGTTAACTACTGGTAGTAGTTGTTAACTGAGGCCTGCACGCTTCTGAGTAATACTGAGTAGGCATTTTTGTGCCTGCCCCAGCTTGGCCCTCAGTATTAGGTAAGTAGCAAATACAGGAAGGTGGAAGAAAGAGTGGCTAAATTTGGCACCTTCAGTTTCGGCAGAGGGGTAGAAGGCTGCGCTGAGAGAGAGAGTGCACAAGATGTAAGACTTGAGTTGCTGTGTGTCACATACTAGTTATTTTGTCTTTCTAAAGCTAGCAAAGTTGTGGAATTCTGTACTTAACACTCCTTTGACAAAGTCTTCCTTTACATTTTTTGTAATATGTACAGTAACTCAGTGGATCTAGTTTTATTTTTATAATTGACCTTGTTATTAACATCCAGAGAAGTAGAAATATAGGAATAATCTATAGCTAGAAATGCTAAACTTTAAATGGCTTTATTTTTTCTTGTCTCATGACACTCAAAAAACCAAACTAAAAAAAAAAACCCCAACCACATCAAAGGGAACTCTGCATCGCCTGTCACTGTTCAGATCTGATACCAAATCAGATTGTAATGTTTTTGTGTGCTAGTTATCTTCCTGTGAGGCCAGTCTTTACATCTGTGCAGAAGAGAATTAAAACACTTTTTTCAGGAGGATCCTAGTTAACCAGAACTACGACTGTATTTGTTGGTTCTAATGATGTGCGGTTCCAGTAGATTTAAATGAAAGATAGTAGAACAGTCATAAGCAGCTTACACTACAAGCAGCAGTATTGACAAACATATCCATCTTGGGTTAATGTTTCTGAACTTCCTACTTCAGAGTAAGGTTGGGGTTTTGTTTAACAGTTAATACAGGCACCGACTGCAAAATTAACTGTTTGCAACTGTAATGTAATTGTATTATTACAAATGGTTGATCTGCCTTGTCTTGTTTCTGCTTCTTCATGTTGTGTTTCCTTTAATTGTTACTTAAGCCATAAGCATCTCTTCTCCCCTTTAGGAGCTATCTTGGCTTTAAAACATAAACACTAAAACATAAATGCAGTCATGCTTCCACTGCAAGCCATTTTAATGTCATCATTATGGTTAAGCTCATGGAACTGAGTACAGTATAGAAAAAGGATAAGCCTTGATGTTCCACTGTTAATGTGACAGGAAAAAAATGCACCCAACTTTGAATTAAGACATATTTTTGAGAAATAACCTGAACTACTAGTTGTTATAAAATGCTTGGATGCAAGGCTGGAGAGCTGAAGACCTTTTGAAATTTGTGTTTAGCACCCACGACACCTAGTGGGCACTGGATTGAATACAAATCTTGGTTCTTGCGCAGGAATCTTGTGTTTCTTGTCCCATGATGAAGCTGAGCTCCATTACTGGAATGGTTTCAGTCAAACGGTTATTGATAAGTGGTAATTTGGGGTAAACTTAAACACTCTTTCAAAACTGCACTGGCTTTTACTTGTAACTGAGAATTTTGCAAGCGAAGTAATCTTCCTTTTCATTTAAAAGCTTTGAAATTTAATAGCATTTGTGTTCAAGTGAACAGTTTAATACTGATGGAGTTGTTTATATAGAGGGTTTATGTGAGCAAAATCTTAAATAACAAAGCTGAGTAACATTACATCTTTTCAAAAATATAAACTGAGAAACACGAAACAAATTAGATTGTTTTTGAACGTATCTGAGCAGTTCAGAAAATGGAAAGCGCTTGCTATAGAAAGCTGAGATTTTGGAAACTAATTGGAATAGGTTTTCCAATTACAATACATACTGAGTCTACTGCAAAGCAAGGAACCTCTTAGGTAGTTGTATGGCTTGAAAGCTTTCGGTTTGTTTATTAGTAAATATCTGTAAAGACGATCAGAGGGAAAGTTCTGGTTGTTTTAATGTTTTGAATACATTTTGCATTATGTGTCTGAAGTACTCTGCAGATGCTGTATGTTGGGAGGCTTTGGAAGATAAGCAGTTGTGTCTTCCAAGGCATAAGAAGAGGAAAGATTAATTACTTTATCTTTTTAAATGTTGTGTTTGTTTTTCACAAACAGCATCCTCATCATTCATCTCTAAAGGAGGAGGTGTCCGATGTTGTACGTCAAAAGAAGAAGTATCTAAAGAAACCTAAAATAGAGTGTGTAGTAACTCCTCAACAGCCCTCTGCTGAGCCCTTGCCTGTTATCAACAAGAGCGATATTAAACAGTATGACTTCCACAGTTCAGATGAAGATGAGTTCCCACAGGTAATACTCTGTTGCAAAATCTCAGTATACAGAAGGCAGAAATTACAGTTGCCTGTAATTTGGCCAGTTGAGCTTCAAATGGAGAATAACTCTGTTGGACAGGGGATGTATAGAAGAGATACTCGCAGAAACTACGTCTTTGTTTTCTTCTAAGCTGTGCTTCAAAGAAGCTTGCATTTAATGTATAAATGTGGCAGTTCATATTATATAAATATAAACTTGTGTAATAAATAAATAAGATTGTATTGTATAAACATGGCAGTTGGAAGAATGACTTTGCTGTCTGGTCTAGGTACCCTCACCAGTATCAGAAACAGAAGAAGAAAATGATCCTGATGGACCTTGTGCTTTCAGGAGAAGAGCAGGATGCCAGTATTATGCTGTAAGATTATCTGCTCTTGGATTTAGTGGGGTGGTTTTTGTTAGGTTGTTTGTTTTTGCGTTTTTTTTCTTTTTAAATTTAGACTGGCACAGTGCTAATGTAATAGTTTTTCAGTTCCCACTTTCACCACCAAAGCTTTGATTTAGTGAATCCAAAGACAGTCGCTTTCAGTCTTCTTGAGAATTATTCTCACTGCACTGTTCCCTGTGATTACCCGAAGGTATTACAATGCTTTGCCTGCAGACCAGTTCAGCCACTGCTTAGCAGGGAGAGAGATGTTTTTTGTTTTTCTTAGCACATCCTTTCTTCCCAGCTTGTAGAGCTCGTTAAGAGTTAGATACTAGTTGTCCTAGTTCTCAGACCTGCTGAGAGATCCTACTGGGGCATTGAGTAGAATCTGCTGCTGAAGCACAGGGGTGAAATCTGGTAGGACTTTTTCATGTAGTGAAGTCAGAATTTTATTTTTAAACCAGTGCAAGCTGTATATATATTGAAAAACATCAGGTTGCAATTGCAAGAATGTGCAGAGGACAGATACTAATTATACATGTCCTGTCATCATCTCTGAACCACTGACCATGAAATGTTTTTACTGCACACGTGCTTATAGATAGGGAGCTTTAGGCTGCAGAAGACCAAGAAAGGCAACACAACACTATGAGTGTGGTTTTTCTTTGCTTGCTCCCTATGGGAAGAATGAAGTTACATGACAAAATAATTGTGTAGCCTTTAAAGTCACTTACAGAGAAGTCATTTAGTCACTAGGTAGGCTGTTTCAGAAGCCCAGACACCCCCCAGATTATTCAAATTATAGCACGGGCATCTCCCACCAGCTGCACCGAAAGTTCTTTGCACAGGTCAGATGTGCTGGCACCTGCTCCTGTGCCTGCTGTGCCTTGTCCTGCTGTGCTGTGGTCGTTCCAGAGTACCACAGACAACTTGATCTTTCCACTAATATCTCATTGTTTTTAACTCCTCCTTTTAGAGATTTATTAGTGGTTTATTTAAGACATACTTGTCTCCTTGCCACCCATTTTTTTTCTGTGGCCTCTTACTTTCAGTTCGGGTGAGTGTGTTTTGTTTTGTTGGTTTGTTTTTTTTACCGTTGGTTGTTGATCTAGTCACCTTTCCTGCTTAGCCCCAGAGGGTTAGGTGAAGCTTCTCTCTTCCTTAGAATTTATCCTACTCTGTTCTTCTTAGTTAGCCTATGATTTAACTCCTTTGCCAAAAGAAGTTGAGATAACCGAAAACTTGTATTTTCATTCTTTTCTGTTAGCTTTCCATTGCTGTTTAGAAGCTGATTATTTAACAGCCTTAATGTTATCCTTATAGGATTTAACTGCTGAAGCCCTTTCAGTTTTGATTAACGTCTAACATAAATTGATTGAATCTGCAGCACTACTGTTTCTGTAGGTTCAACCTGATCACAAAAATTGATTATTTTAATATATATTTATTAACCTGTCATATAAGACATTTCGGACAGCACACAGCATTTCTACTTGCAATGAGTATGCAGTTTTGAGTTCATAATAATAACAAAGATACTTATGGAGTAATAAAAATGCCCTAAGGTAAGCTGATACAGAAGATACACTGTCAAGGTCCGGTAATTGAATGCTGCGTATTGGAACAAAGGCCATTCAGAGCAGCATCTGTTACCTGTAGCAGTATGCGTTTCATGAGTAAAACTAAACTGCAAATTTAGGAACCCCTTTTGAAATTACCTACGTGCTTAGGCTGCACGCTCTCCGAGTTAGGAATTGTTGTCACTTTGCTTTGTGCAGCTGGTGATTCAGCAGGATCCTTGATAAATGAACAGGCTGCCTTAGTATTTACTTTGTCACAATAAATAGTAAAAGTATTCTTCAGTAGTGTGATACTTAGCACTGGAGTTGTGAATATATTTTTGAGGTATTTCTATCAATTATTTTTCATAAACTCACTCTTACAGACAAAAGCTTTTATGTTACTGACTCTTACTTGCGGGATTAGACAAGTTCATGAGAAGGATAGGCCCTCAACTGATTACAAACTGTAGTCAAGATGCAGCTTTGCCTGCAGCTAGTCCTTCGGCTTCTAAGAGCCTGAAGCTGAGAGGCTGTAACAAGAGAAGAATTGCACCCTGTGTTTTATATCTTGTGGCGAATCACCAGGAAGAGCCATTATCAGATGGGAGGTACTGGGCCAGATGGGCCTGTGTTTGAGTAGAACAGTTCTAGATGTTTCTTGGTAGAATGAATTCTACTTGTTCTATATTTTGGTTGTGGCATCTTAATTTTATGACTAATAAAGGGAAGAAGATTTTCTGCTTCATGTATTTTTTTTTCTTTAAAAAATAAAAAATCCAAGTTCTTTTATGATCTGAGCATATTAATTAGGTGATAGTTCTATGGGCATTTTCAGCGTTTTCTGTGCTGTAGCCTGTGCATGATAATCACTTAGTAGTAACCTAACCAAAGTATACACTCTAAATGAGTGCAAATTTGCCTTTTTTCTTTACAGCCTCGTTTGGACCAAACTAATTCTTCATATGAAAGCTCAGAATTGGCAGAATTGGACAAACTGAGGTTCAGGCATTGCCTTACAACCCTTACAATTCCAAGAAGATGTATAGGATTTGCAAGAAGACGAATTGGCAGGGGTGGAAGGTACAATTGCACCATGTTTACTCTTCATTCCTCTTCAAAGGATAAAAGTAAAAAGATAGCTAAACTATCACTTTTTTTTTATCCTCTTTAATCAGGGTTATAATGGACCGAATATCCACAGAACATGATCCTGTCTTGAGACAGATTGACCCGGAAATGCTGAACAGTTTTTCAAGCTCTTCCCAGACTTTAGACTTTTCTTCTAATTTTTCACGGACCAATGCTTCCAATAAACGTTGTGAAAACAGACTGTCCCTTCCTGAAATACTAAGCAATATCAGATCATGTCGGCTGCAGTGTTTTCAGCCAAGGCTACTAAATCTACAGGACAGTGATAGCGAAGAATGTACCTCAAGGAAACCAGGGCAGACTGTGAATAATAAAAGAGTTTCTGCAGCATCTGTAGCTTTATTGAACACCAGCAAGAATGGCATATCAGGTAGGCAAGGATTTGAATTCCTCTGGAACTGAAAATATTGAATTCTAGTGTATTTACTTGTGACTGGACTGATAACAGCATCTTCAGCAGCGACGTGTACCTAAACTAAAGATACAAGCTAACTATTCTGTATTTCTTAGAATATACTGAAGTTTTCCACAAACAGTCCTCTTCCTCCTGCTTTTATTTCAGTTTCAGTTGAATCTTGATAAAGTGCTGGACTTAAACATGCTTTATCCAGGATTCTGCTCGTGTTTAATAATTGTTTAGGTGTGACTGAGGCTTAAAAGAGTTCAATTGGTATAACTTTGTTTAAGGAGAGGAGAGGGCCCTATAAAAATGCAAAGGAAAAGCAGTTGGTTTCTTGGGGAGAGGTGTCTCTTCTGTAGTTGGAGTCTTTTTAAATCTTGCCAAAACATTTCAGAAAACCAGTAGTAAGTCAGTGAGAGTACTGAGCAGGCATGACAAAGTCTGAAAACAGCACTTTCTGTTGATAGTGGTCATAGTCAAAATTTTGACACTGGAAGCATCCAGTGATGCACCTTCTCTGATTTCTTTTTTGATTGTGTGGTGGGTTTTTTTGTTTGGTTGTTTTTTTTTTAAGAAAATCATCAGCCATTAATGAAGTATGATTGCCTTTCCCCTTAAATATCACCTCTAACAGTCACAGCCAGTGCAGCCATCTCTTTCCGTTTGGCTTTATGACCTGATAGCTCCAGATGAGCAAGACAGCCATTCACTTTTACATGTAACAGAAATAAAAAATTATTGTAGTTTCTTCACAAAAATATAAAATATGTGCAACAAGTCTGATCTTTGTAGACCCTTCGTTAGCAATTTGGATATAGAAGCACTAAAGTTTGAATAAAAGCCACCATAAGAAAAAATTGCTTTAAGTTTACACTAGCAGCCTTTACATCACGTGCTTCATCTACTATGAGCTGTAATTGCTTAAGTTTCAACATTGTTGCTTCTTTCTAATCGTAAAAGGATGTATGATTCTTTAAAAACTGGATAATTGGAGATATGACAAAAGAGATCTCTTACCAAGCATCAACAAGTGTCTGAGTGTTTTCCTACTCTATTATGTATATACAGAATTAGGTATTGTAAAACAGGGTGATTAGATAACATGATAGGGTGATTCTAAATTCCATTATTAAATTTATATGGATGTGGAATGGTCTGTCTCTTTTAACATCAGTTGGAGGATTGGGTATTTAATCTTCAATAACATACCTTTACAATTCATGTATAGAAATTAAATATCTTGGAAAAGAAAAGCAGATTTCTCTGTTACGGTTTTAGAAAACTAAGCATTAGCTTATTAAGTAACATCAGAGTAGTACTGACATAAGCACAGAATATTTAGTTTCACAGCTTACTCTTCAGTATAGTTATTGCAACCTTTGTATTGTTCTCTCTCATGAAAAGATTTGCACAAGAGCATTTTTTCTGCTGTATGGAGAGAACAGACATAATGTGCTATGCTCATATTTTGTATGAATTTTTTTTGTAAGGAACTTGAAGGGCTGGAGAGTTGCAGCTGTAGCAGAAAGGGGCAGGTTGGTGTGATGGGATTACGATAAGCACCAGGAAGTGTCTTGTTAAAGCAAATGCAGAAAATAGAAAGGAATACTACTTGTCAGTTAAGGATGTGAAACGTGGACCATAAGCTGTAAGGAACACCGAAGAATTGACTGGTAGCTCTTTATGTAACAAGAGCAAGTAATACTGCGAGATTTCTGTTTGCATGAATAAAGTACGATGACACCAAGGTAAGGAAAGTTGCTGAAAAAGATACAGGTTAAGTTGATTATTTTTTTCCTGTAGATTTTTTAATGATAATGTAAAGGATTAGCTAGATGTACAACTTCAAGGCTTTAAATTCTGCTCTGGGAGACTTCCCGCACCCCCGAGTGGAGTCTAAAGAACTATGAGAATATTTTGGGGTGGAAGCTGATATGTCTGATTTTGATATAAATGAGTGAAGGAAAATGAAGAAATGAGTGAAGGAAAAAGGTGGAAGAGACTTGTAAAAACTTCATACCTGGCTTTAGTGTAAATGAAGATTGCAGCAGTGGAAGAGAATTCCAGTAGTTAGGGGAAAGATGGCACATAATAAGAAAACTGAAATGAGAACAGTGTTCAAGCGGTATATTCAGGGAAGGGGGGTCAGTGTTTTGGTGGAGAACTGTGTATACATAAGGAAAAAATGTCAGCTCTTCCTGATTAAGGTTAATACCATCGCCAAGGATAAAAAAAACTAAATTGTTGGTGCTGTATGGCAAATTAATGGCAGACCTGATATACACGTACAGGCTAGTACTCATGGACTTCAGGATTCATACTGTTAGGGAAACAGAACTAAAGGAAAGGATAGGGGAGACTATAGAGAAATATCTAAAAGATGTGTAAAAACAAATCTGATGGATCTAAGCTGCTTTGTAGAGGAATAATAATTAACTTTGGTTACATAATCTTAGAAATTATCTGAAGAATACATTTAGATTTTTATAGAGATCACTCGTTAGTTGAAGTACATTATGCAGGGAAATTTATGGTTATGGAAGACCTTTTTCTTTATAGGTTTAAATTACAAAACAAATCCTGTAATTCTAGTAAAAGATCAGAGACAATAGACAACAGAAGTCCTCAGCAAATAACTGAGCCAGCAAGAGGCACTGCTGTTAGATTTTTCTCCTTAGTAAATAGTGAGTAAATTCTAGAAGGGATGGCCGACGTCTGGCTGTGTATTAAATCAGCACAGGTAGTATTGCTGCATTTATTAAAGTAATTCTTTTTGGGAGGTGATTGTTGAAATTAGTTGATGGTACAGCACGCTTACCTGTAGGCATAAAGCTACTTCTAAAGGAAACAATGTCAGTGATTAAACTGATTGTTTTGCTTTTTTTTTCTTTTAGTTTAGAGAAGACTTGGAGTTGCTTGCATTGGTTTTCGGTGCAGAAGAATATTTAAGTTACCTCTGCATTGTATTTTTTGCTTGTGTTAATAAAGCAACTCTTACTCTGATAATTCTTCAAATGCTAGGCGTTGTACAAACAGAAAGAAAGACTTATTTTAAAACTGTGTGACTGGTCTTTTCTTGAAAGTGCCTAATTGGTGCATGAATAAAGAACCACTGTTTCAAGCTAAATTATTCTCTTGCTCATGTTACAAGAACTGCAAATGGGAAAACTGAATTTGAGGAACTTTAAGAGATGTCAGTGAAACAATCTGATCCCTTTGATCAGCTGTGAAAACTTGTTGTAGTCTTACACACCGTATCTGGAAAAGTAAGCTGGTCTGTGCCAGTGACACCTCCAGAAGAACTCCCTGATCTAAAGTGAGATCAGCTGATGAGGTAGGGGTACAACTGATCATCAGGAGAGATGATGGAGGAAGGAAGTTGTCAGGAATTTGTAGATGGTACTACTTACAAGAGCCAAGTACTTAACCTGCTTGCGGAATTCCTAGAGTGCGACTCAGCTGATTTTTGGGATGGAAGTAAGAAGTAGGCTTTAGACAAAGTCCTCAGCAATTTGCAGTACAGTCGGTATGTTGCATTTGGCTTCCAGTCTGCTTCAGCTGCAGTTCCAGTGACCCACTCAATAGTTACCTGTTTCGTTACCATGTCTCTAGATACAAAAGACAACTGCAGATGATGGCATTCTCAGCTGAAGAGTTTTGCTTATGGAACAAGCTTTTACCTTTTAGACTTGCAGGTTGTTTTCTTTTCCCAGAATTAATTAGCATGTAGAATGAATTAATGAAATACCACTTTTGGGGCAGCCTGAAAGATGGTCTTTGATTAAAGCCTTCAAATCCTAAGAGAAGTGACATCATAATCCAAACCAAAGCTGTCAAGGAGGAGAGGAGCCTGGAAGACTTACTCTAACATGGACTTTATACCCTGTTCTGTTGTAGTGTTTCAGTACAGTCAGGCTATGGTAAAATAAAAAATACTGATATTCAGCATCGGAATGTAAAATTCTGGTAATGTTTTATAAGAAGTATAGAATTCTTGCCCTTAACTATGACCTTAAAGGCTATGTTGGGGCATCATAGAGGTTTGCTTTTTTTTTTTTCTCTAGGACCCTTCAGTTGTTTGATTTGGCAGAAGCAAATTATATTAAATGTGCTAATGAACGTCTGCTGTTTTATAACAAAGCTAACAGCTGAGTTCAGTCTGACCACTGAATAAACATCTGGTGAAAGGTAGTGAATTGAGTGGAATTTAACCATGGAAAGGCAGAGTAAGTGATTATTATGTCACTACGATGATCTTCCCTGTACCTTGTAATAGAGCGTTTGATGACTTCATGGTCTGTGTCAAACTGAGAAGGAGGGGAGATTGAAAACACAGAATTGATACGTAGGTTAATTTAGGAGATCCTCTGACGTGGAGACTGCTTTCCATATTACGTCTTTACAGTCCGTAGAAGAGTACAACTTCGAGTCTAGATGAATGCCCCTGTAGTGCAATATAATACTACAAATAATAGCTAATTACGGCTAAATGCAGTTTAGGTATTTCTTTGTGCCATATAAGCTTGTTCTAAAGCACTTTTTGTAAATCAAAAGACATGTTCTGGAATTTCTTACCTCAGAACTTAAAAATAGAAATATATACATGTAACGTTCCATAATGCTGTTGTTGGCTCTGTTGCCTTTAGTAATGTAACACGTTTTGGGAGACTGTTGTGAGGAAACTTAACAGGTTTAGCTGACTGAACTGAGAGTTAAGTGCTTTTAGTAATAGCTAAGAATATTCAAGAGGAACAAAATACAGCTAAATGTGAAATAAATTTCACTTTAGAATATGTCGGAAACTATAAAATCCCTAGAATCTCATAGGAATAACTGTATAAGTCATTGGATTTTTAGGCGCCCTCCTAACGTGGTTGAGGCCTGTTTCAATAATGCAGCAGTAGAGAAGAAGTTTCAGTCCTAGTTTCTAAACAGTCACAATCTAAGTTTGGTACTTATTCAGAATGGAATTTCAGGACAACCATGAATATTAAAACTAGTAAATGAAAGAGCCAGACGCTGAAATATAGCATGATGATATTGCTGCAGAATCTGGGTGTTTGAGGTGAATGACAGCTTTCGTTTTTGAAAGACATAATAAACTGCTGAACTGCCGTTAATGGGAATCTTTGAAAAGTGAATTCTCTTTTTACTTCCTCCTAGGAGAACGTGGTTCTCAGGGTAGCATCAACTGCACAAAACTCAGGTTTTAACGTGAAACACCTGACAGTATTTTCAGTTTGAGTTTGCAGTTCTTTGGTGGGGAGAACATTGAGAACAGCTTTTCTGACTTTGCTGTTCCCTTAACTTTTTAAGAGTATTGTACTGCTGGGGTTGCGTTAACCTGGTTCTCACAAATAAACAAATGTACTATGTCACTCTTAAAACTCTTACTCAATTTTTTTAAAAATTAATTTGCGGAGAAAATCCTGTTCGGGTGAAACTTAAGCATTCCCTTCGGGGGGTGGGGAGCTAAATAGGGAAAGTTAAACTGGATTTGCTAAATAAAGAGTGCTTTGTAATGTTTGCAAACACTTACTAAGTTTTAGACCCAGAGATTTGCTTTGTCATTGTGTATTAGTTTATAGTCCTTTCAAGTGAGAATTGATATAGAACTGTGTGCAAACTATTTAAATATATGAATTCTGGTTGTGCTGTTGAAGCAGGTGTTCTCGAATGCCAGGCGTATGCTTCCTTTGCAGAGTCCAGTCTGGTGTCAGAGAAAAGGACAATAATAAGGGACTGTAGGAAGGAGTTGTACAGGAATGAACTTCCAGTGATTACTGGGAGAGAAGGCATCCAGCTCAGCCCAGTGTACTTCTTCCTCAGCTATGATTTTTAGGACATTCCTGTTTTCTGAAAACCAGGAAAAGAATTTCTTTAAGCTTTTGCTTAAAGCTACTGGAAGGAAAACCGACAAAGACAGAAACTGCTTAAAAGCAATGAAAACTGTGAATCCTTTTGTTATAAATAGATTTGGTGCTAGAAGAACACAACAAACAAATTTAGCTTGACCTCTCCTTTACATAAGAATATATGAAGATCTCTGCAAGCATCTAACACAATGTATGTTGTCTTCAACCACTTGTTATCCAACACGGATGTGCTCTTGTATTTCAGGTGTATTTGTTTTGTGCAGGCGTATTTAACACTAGCTTCACTTTCTTTTCTGTAGTAACAGGGGGTATCACAGAGGAACAATTTCAGACACATCAACAGCAGTTAGTTCAAATGCAGAGGCAACAACTTGCTCAGCTTCAGCAGAAACAGCAATCTCAGCATTCCTCACAGCAGACACATCCGAAAGCACAGGTAATGCACCTTAAATGTCATCATATGCTGATATCTTCCTTTTTGCTTGCTGTGTTTTTCATCTATTATACGCTTATTGTACCCCCTCAGTAAATATGTTAAATTCTAGAATGAGTTTTGGTCAAGATACTTTTCCAATTTGCCATATAATGCCCAGAAGGCAACTTACGCTGTAGCTAGTACAAATACCTTGCTTCCATTTTTCTGTTTGGAATGAGATAATATTTTGAGTTCAACATCAAAACCTGTTAGGTTTTTTTTTTTTGAAGTTATATATCCTGGCTACATTTTAAAAGCTGATTAAGAGACTTCATATTTGAATGTGTTAATTGCGTCTACAGAGTCAGTCAGTGTAGAAATAGCAAGTATTTGGTCAAGTCATACTGTTTTCACGGGTTCTGTCTTCCTTTGTGTAAGTGCTCTGAAGAGACTTGTTTATTAAAGCTACTTCACGAGGTAATGTATTCTCTTATGAACAGATGTTCTGTGAGTACTAAAAATTGGTAGCTTCTGAGGGGAAAAACATAGTTTTGCATATTTAATTTGATTCCTTCCCCATCCCCAATATTACTACTTCTGTCTTCTATAAGAATCCCATTTTTCCTCTGTAATGCCTTGCAAGGGAAGAATCTATGTTTTTCTGTCGAGCTTAGTTTTCTGTGGATTTCTGACTGAGAAAATCTTAAAGCTGTTGCTTCTGACTTATTACTAGGGAAACCTATTTTACTTTGAGCATACTACATGTAATTGCCAGTGCTGTTTGTCCCTTCCTCTCAGTGTTTTCTACTTTGATTAATCAGGGATTCTGTATTGGCGGTTACTGATTACGGTTTTTGTAAGCGTAAAGACATGATACCAGGATATCTAAGCTAAAGGAATGAATTTTGGATTTTTAAGACACTCTGAATGTCTATGGAAAGTAATTTTCTTAGTTAATATAAATTGAAAGTGCGGAATGATACATTTAGCCATTTCAGTGTTTCTTTCTAGTACTCACCATTCTTTCAGAGAAACTGGGCTAGCAGAAGACTTGCAGAATGCGGTGGGCAGTTAGTGTTGTGGTACTAATTGCTCCATGAGAATGAATGTACCATAAATACAGAAAATTCTTTTGATTTGCAGTTGCAGTGTATTTCTGCCTGGAGGCAGAAGAAGAAAGAAGAAAACTTAAGGCATAGTTGTTTTCTTAGAGGAAGCTTCTCAAATACACAGAATCATAGAATAATTTGGGTTGGAAGGGACCTCAAAGATCATCTAGTTCCACCTCCCTGCCCTGGGCAGGGACACCTCCCACCAGCCCAGGTGGCTCCAAGCCCCGTCCAACCTGGCCTTGAACCCCTCCAGGGATGGGGCAGCCACAGCTTCTCTGGGCAACCTGGGCCAAGGGCTCACCACCCTCGCAGCAAACAATTTCTTCCTCACATCTCACCTAAATCTCCCCTCTTGCAGTGTAAAACTGTTCTCCCTCATCCTACGGCTCCCCTCCCTGATCTAGAGTCCTTCCCCAGCTTTCCTGGAGCCCCTTTAAGGCCTGGAAGGGGCTGGAAGGTCTCCCCGGAGCCTTCTCTTCTCCAGGCTGAACAACACATCCTGAAAGTGATCTGTCGTGCTAAGAACTGCGTTTGCCACTGACTGGCTGAATTGGGCAGAACTTAACACTCATTTGGACACTAATTTTCAGCTTTTCATCAGACTTGTGATATGGAAATATTTAATGTTATGGTGCATTAGATTACATTTACAAGATATATTTATTTACTTGCTGGTAATTGTGCACTATAGCAATCCTAATGTGGTATTTCATTGTGTATTTGGGTTATTATAAAGACTTTTTTTCTTTATTGACACAGGGCTCCAGCACCTCTGACTGTATGTCAAAAACACTTGATTCAGCCAGCGCCCACTTTGCTGCATCTGCAGTGGTTAGTGCACCCGCTCCTGGTCGCAGTGAGGTACCGAAGGAACAAAACGCCAGCCACAACAATATTAATGGTGTTGTCCAGCCTTCAGGTGATGATTTCTTAAAACTCATAGTCTGCTGTGAGCTGAGAATATGTCAGCTGATCTTTTTTCTGATTTCTAAAATACTACTTAATAAAAAAATCAAATATATTAATTGTGATAGTTTTAAATATTGCTCGTTAAAATACTTCTGTGCAATGGCACGTAGGTTATTATGGTAATAAAACTACCAAATGCTCTTTTACATTGGAAGAGCGTTGCATCTGTTTTCTTCTGTAGGCTTTTCTCTTTTGCTAATCTGTTATGATCAAAAGCATAAGTGACAGCATTTTAAAAACGGTGTGAATGTGTAATTAAAAAAAAAATTGCTTAAAACATTAAGTACCTTGAGGAGGAAATAGAAAAGTTGATGTGTTATTTGGTCATTATCTCACTTGAGTATTCAGACAAAAACATACTAATCAACTAATTCTAGCAGTTCTTTTGACATTACTGTAAGTTTCAGATTTCATTGCATTTAGACTCCTCCTAAATTCAGACAAAAATGTAGACGTTGGCATTCCCTACCTTCCCTCTGCCCTCTCTCCTGAACCTCCGTTGCCAGAAGCAGTAACGCCAGTCATGCTGGTGCAGTAGCCAAGTAGCAGAGAGACAAATGTTATTTGGAATTTGACTGCAATAACAAATAAAAGGCTTTTAGAGTAATTTGTTTCTTTAACAGCTAATGATGTGATTAGTTTTATAGACCTTCTGCCAGGCTGGGTTAATGACAATATGAAATGAATAGAGGGGAGAAAAAACACAACTGAATGAAATCAATATACTGGAACAGTTCCAGGAAAGAAAAAGGCAACTATGTATAATTCTCTAAGATTGTATCTGAGAGGGTCACGTTTGGGGGGGGGGGGGGGGGGGGTGTTGATAAGATCAGACACATGGTAGCACACCATGCTGATACGTGGTATACAGCTTTACGATTGATGAAAACCATTGCAAATATTATGCGTATAAAGTTAGGCTGCTGTTAACGTTCTAAAGGTGTAAGTGGCCATGATGTAAAATAGCTATTTCTATTCAGGATAGGAAGAGTTTTAAATGAGGAAACGTTAGTTAAAAGCAGATTTTTTTTTTATCAGGAGTAAGGATATAGGACAAAATGTATCTAGTTTCCACTGTGATCGGAATCAGAACAGTGAATAGCTAGGATACCAAGATGACATTTGAGAACTTCTGGTTTGAAAATATACTGTGAAACCTGAAGTTTCCCACAACTCTGCAGAGCAAACAGAGCACTGCAGCATAATCTGAAAGGAGTTTTCTATTTTGCCCAGTCTTAGACCCCTTGTTTTGCTGTCTTGAGGGTGACTGATCCCCAGAACCTTCTTACGTTGCCAGCAGAACAAGGGAGGAGGTGATTCAAAGCATCAGAATTTGGCTTCACAGTCAGTGTCTGAGGTTGCCCAGCTAAGGTGTTCCCCATTCAATTTATTTTCACGGGGAATGTTGTCCCTTCAAGGCATCTAAAATGAAATGCACAAAGTTGGGTAGTGAAAGTTCTTTGTCATATAGTAACTTCTTCCACTTTCTGATGTTCTTGTGAATGGAAAAAAAAAAAAAAAACCAGGAAATATTTCTAATGTGAATTTCTGAAGTGAATCTTTAAAAAACAGATTCTTACACAATTCCAGTGACACATACAGTCAAAGCATTACCCTTGAGATTAATCTTTGTCTTTGAATCTAAGGAATGGCATATTTTTAATTAACAACATTTGTTTTGTAACAGGAACCTCTAGAACTTTGTACTCCACCAACATGGCTTTATCATCCAGCCCAGGGATTTCAACTGTACAGCTTGTAAGGACAGTTGGCCACACCACCACAAACCACTTAATTCCAGCATTGTGCACAAGCAGCCCTCAAACACTTCCCATGAACAATTCTTGCCTGACGAACGCAGTGCACCTCAACAATGTCAGTGTTGTTTCTCCGGTCAATGTGCATATCAATACAAGGACTTCAGCACCATCGCCAACAGCCTTAAAACTTGCCACAGTTGCTGCCAGTATGGACAGAGTGCCAAAGGTAACTCCTAGCAGTGCCATCAGCAGTATAGCAAGGTAAGTCTCTAGCGAGTTGGAGCAGTTCTAAGTTACATTTGTGCTACATAAATGTCTCCATAGATGTCCCCAGTTCTGCACTAGAGCACTAAATAGGATTGTTTGCACCTCTAGGAGACTTCTCAGTATAGCTTGAACCTCACAAAAACAGCCAGCTGCTGGCATCTTCAGTGTGGCAGTGACAAACCACAAGAGCCGATTTTGTAGATTAACCCCCACGTAGTTTGCACTGACTTTTTGGTAAACTTCAGTTGTGTTTAAAATGGCTTCAGTTTAACCTTTTTCATTTGTCCCTTCTCATGCAGCACTTTCAGGTAGATTCTATCAAACTCACTGCAAATGCTCTCCATAACTTTGTTTCCCCATATGGTAAGATGCAGACTGGCACATACCTATTTTATATGTACATAAGGATATATGTGTTACATATTTATGTAAGATAAAAACAGATATGTGCCAGCCTTCATCTTACTTATATAGATAGATGTTTATCTCATTGAACAGCAGCACTATTATTTCAGGATACTTAGAAGATGTTTCACAGGAGTGTCAGGAGCTTGCAGTTGGCCAAGTTTCCTGAAAATGACAACATTTGGGCTTTGTTTCAAGTCTCTGCTGGATTGTGTGATGCTTAAAAAAAAAAAGTCATATTTGTTTATGAATTAGAAAAGTAAAAAGTGGATATTAGCAAATGTGGCTTACTGATTATTTCATAATGCTTCTGGAGAGGTTAAAAAGAGCTTTTTGAGATGGAAAACTGCATGTATAATTTAGTCACTACATAGATTGAAAAAAAGGTATTTTTAAATTAGCCGGCGTGCCTTAAAGCGTACTTTTATATCATGAATGCATTTAGTTTTTATTTCCCTCAAGTCAGAGTGGTATTTCAAGTCAGGTCAGCAAATGCCATGAAAAGTACCGCCTTAGCTGAATAGGTCTTAGCCTTCTCTACAGAGGATGATAATAAATTAGAAAAACATGTAAGATTTCTTGTGCTAATGCTAAAGCGGAATTGGGGGTGGAGGGGAAACTGTTAGAACAGTGCTTTGCTCACTAACAGAGTAATTGGTACTGAGTCATCATGGTATATCTTGACTTTGCTCCTTCAGGAGATTTTTGAATTTTTAGTACTCTTATCCATAGTTTAGGCTGGTAATTTACAGTTAAATGTGGTAATTTGTAGAAGGGACTGCACTGTCAGTGGAGTAAAAGCAGTTCTTAAATGCCAGTATTTAAGTAATGTGTTTCTAGTGTATGTGTTAAGGTCTCTCCCTAATCCAGGTAACAGCTGTGTAAAAACACGTAGCACACGTAAGAAATTAGTGAAACTGAGTACGGAAGTGTTGATGTTCTGCCTGTAACTATTGAATATTTCTTTTCTTGCAGAGAGAACCACGAACCAGAACGACTGGGTTTAAATGGCATAGCAGAGACAACAGTAGCCATGGAAGTGACATAACCTCAAAGCAGTGTCTCGACCTGTGCTAATGGTGTAGTCATTTATATTCCAACTGAATGCAAAATACAGCACTCTGTGGATCACAGAGAACTAAAATGGACCTAAATGGACTATCATTATATCGTGTATTAAGTCGATATATAATGTAAATTTTGTAAAATTGGGAAAATCACTACCTTGTAAAATAGTTTATTTGTATCATCAATATTATTTCTGTTACTTGAATAGTAGATATTCATCATCATGCTTTTGCACTTGAATTTGCAACTGAATGGATTAAAAAATAATTCTTTAATGGGATCATGAGCATGAAATGGGATCCTGCATCACTTGTTTTAACTATTTATTTTGCCATGTTTACATTTTGTATCTTGTACAAATAAATCCAACTTTGTGTCTAAAAAAAAAGTTAAAGATTCATAGCTAGGAAACAAAATTCTTGTAATTTTTTTCTAAAGGAAATGTAAAGTTTTCACTTGGTTCATTTTGTTTCACGATTTGACTAGATGGACTTTTTGGTAAATACTTTAGTGGCATTTCACTGTCAAATATGAAGTTCAAGGCAAAATAGTATTTTCTATTACTGTGCAGGGGAAAGGGATGGATCGATACATGCAAATTTAATGTAGTAACTCACTTTTCCATATATTTTGAATGTATATTTCTATTTATAATACCAGTTTATAAAAAATAATTACACAGGAAAAAAACTGACTAGGAAAATTATGCATCTAGCACATATAAAATTGTGCAGATATGAGAAAATTTTCAACTGATTACACTTTATCTGAAGACTGCATATTTTAACCGGCTTTAAAACTGTAACACACCACATAAAGGATATTTTACCAGGTATGTATTGCATTATATATCATTGCAATAATTAATTATTGGATGTCTAGATATCGAGCCATCCCAGGTGGTGGGGGGGAGGGAGGGTTGTGGCAAGATTGTCTTTTCAATTTTGGAGAGTTTTCCTGTGGCTACAAGGCAAGTAACGGGTTGGAAAAAGTCTGACTGTAAGCGTTGGACACCTTCGTAGTGTAGTGTTTTAGTGACTTTTTTTATACGGTTCTTGTAAATTAGATACGTGTAGTGGTGTTTCAGAATGTTTGTTTATGCACTAGTTCAGACAACTTTCCCTGTTACTTGTTCTTGATAAGTGAAAACTGCAGGGAAATAAAAATACATATCAAAACATGGACATGTTGCATATGTGTTTATTTCACAATGTGCAAGCAATCTAAGTGTGAATTTTACAGGCTATTGCTGGTCTTTCGGTGATTTTTTGACCAAAGCATACGCACTTTTTTCCAAAAGGTTTTGGTTTACGTGATTATTTCCTGTGCTCACAGAATACGGTAGTGGAGGGATGGTCTGGTAGTTGGGACCTGAGACCTGGGAATAATCCAGACATGACAGTTTTTATTCCGCCAAAGAAACTTAAGGTATTACTTTGTGTGAATCACTTGAATATTCTACTGTTTGGTTCTCCAGGTGTAATTTGGATAATGTTTCTATATCGTAGAATCATTGAGGTTGCAAGGAATCTCAAGACGTTGTCTATTCCAGCCCTCTCCCCCAAGAAAGTCAAGACAGGATTTGCCTGTATGTCATGCAGTCAGTGTATTTTTCTTCTTGGCTTTAGATATAAAAAGAGCTATTTTTACTGTAAGTTATGTTTAAACATGTGCTGTCTTCTGTCCTGTAAGTTAAAAGTTTTGACAGTTAAAAACACTTGCAGAGCTTTAAATACTGGGAGCTTGTCAGAAACTCAGATGCCTAAAATTAACTATTTTTTGCTTAACTGATGCTTTACTTTCTATTCTGCATGAAGTCTGCACGGAGAGATGATAATAGATGGTATCTGTTAACAGTAGTCAGAGGAACCCAGGACACTTGAGTGTCACTGCCGTGGTCAATTGAGGGGCGATGGCAGGACTGGGGGTGTCAGCACAAGGGGGAGGCACGTGAGCCAAGGTGCTTATTTGTGGCTTTCTGCACCACGCCTTCACAGGAGCTGCTGCTCCCTGACAAATTGTTGTTTACATGTATGTCTAAGGTTTTCTGTGGAAATTGGTTCATTACGTAGGTCATAGTCATTCCCAGAAGTCTGAAGTATGAATTAATATTTTTTGAAAGCAGAATTGTTGCAAAACGGAGTCTGAAAAAGAAAAAGAAGTTGTCCTCCTTGATATATCAAAGTAACCTTGCTTCTCTTAACATATCCCCAAAACCCTTCTGAGGTTTAATAAAAACATGAAGTTGTTTCTTCTGCGGATTGAAAGTTGTACACTTAGCTGTGGAGCTCTGTAGTAGAGACTCTTCTCACTACAAACATAGATCACTTCTATGGACCAAAAATGTCCCTAGGATTGCTGTGTATCCCTGACTTGGTATAGTCTAATCGTCATCTAATAACTTAGAAGCTCCAGCTAAAGAAAGGCTTTTTAACTTTTTAATAGATTCTGGAAAAATGTGAGGTGGAGAAAAGGATTTCATAAACTCCAAAGCTCTGTGGCAAGTGTGCTGTATCATAGAATCATAGAGTTGGAAGGGCCCTCTGGAGATCATCAGTCCAAGCACCTGCCAGAGCAGGGTCACCCACAGCAGGTGGCACAGCAACGCGTCCAGGTGGGTTTGAATGTCTCCAGAGACGGAGACTCCACCACCTCTCTGGGCAGCCTGTGCCAGGGCTCTGCCGCCCTCAGGGTAAGGAAGTTCTTCCTCATATTTAGGTGGAACTTCCTGTGGTCAAGTTTGAATGAGTTTCATTTAAAGGATTAGTATTGACATAGCTTTTTGTAAAGTAGAACTGTAACAGTTGTCTTAAGAATTTCTAGCAATTAATTGTGTGCCTCAAGTGCAAGAAAAGGAGAGTGATGAATAATGTTGTAGTCCATAGAAATCTTCACTTAAAAAAAAAAAAAGGGGGGAGCATTGTTAGAAAGTTTACTTTCTCCTGATAGTGGTATGCAGCAGGGAACACCAGAGACTGAGTTTTGTGCAGTGTTCAAAAGTGTGTGTTGAGTACATGACACCTTCCTTTTCTTAATTCCCTTATTTGAACATCATGCATATCTGCAATATGATTTGCATAGTGATTCCTGGTTTATTACGTATTGGGGAAGGCTGTTCAGGTGAGACTTTGGAATATCTACAGCAATTTATATCGGACTTAAAAGCGTGATGTGCAGTTTTCCCTAATGTCAGATACTAAAAAAAAAATTATTATTTTTCTAAGAAGGGTTATCACATTTATTTAATTTATAGACTGACTGGAGTTTTGGTACATGTTTAATAGTAGGCATCTTGTTTCTACTTCTGTAGGGCTTTACCTTCCCTTTCCAAAGAACATCTCAACAATACCCTATTCTATTTACAGAGCTGTCCCTTTTCTTTAATCCTCTGCAGTAGACTAGTGCGGGTTCCCCCCCGCTCCCGTCCCCCCCTCCAAACAAGAAGACAGGGACTGCAGCCCTTTGCAGTTTTCCTGAGGGTTCTGACTTTGAGACTCCTTTTCCTTCTCTGTTTGTCCTTTTTCCTCTACTACCTCCAACTCCGTTGTAGAGAATAACAGACGTGTTTCCTATTTCCTTATTACAGTAATTGTGATTTTTGAAGCAGAATCCTCAGACAGTGCAGCCTTCCAGGAGGTGACCCATTTATCCTGAGGTGGACTCAGCATCATGGTTGCAGCTGGTCATCCTTCCTCATGGTTTCCAGTACCATTCAGGAAGAACTGCTCAGCCCTTCAGAATAGAGGGTCCTGGTAGAAACATGCATCTTCCAACAGGAAGGCGCTGAAGTTGACAGCAAACTGACCACTCTACACAGGACTGTCATCTCAACAGACTTCCTGGATTTGACTTCAGATAAATGGTTTCAAATCTCACTTCCCTATTTCTTCTAGGTTTTGCAGTATTCAGACTACTTCTTAGGAGGATGGAGAATAACCTTCATAAGTCAAAGCACGTCTTCACAGTAAAATGCTACTTGGGAAAGAAGAAAAAAGGATGGACATGCCTGTAACAGGGAGAGGAAATGTTTCCTGTGTAGCAGCAGACCCAGGCAATATAAGTTGGGCTAGCTATTAACATCCAAGCGTTTATATTTGAATGGCGGATAATTGGCTTTCTTCTGCTCTAACCAGCTAAATATGTGCAAAACATTAGATACGGGCAATGGCTGCCTGTGAGCCAATGCAAGGCTGGGTGAGTTGAGTCTCCCAGGAAAGCCTTCCAGACTGGTCAAGATGGAAACAGTGGAGTGTGGAGTCCTGCTGTGGAACCACTAGTACCCTGGAAGTGCCCTGAAGCCGCAGCTGCTTGGAAGGGGATTTCTCAGGAAAATAACAGGCGGTTTTAGGGCAAGGGCAGTGTTACTTGAAGCCATGGCAGATTCACAATGAGGGCTGTTGTGCTTCCCAGCACATTGTACCATACCTGCATTATCTGGAGTTTCTCATTCTGGGGAGCCTGTTGCTTGTCTTCAAGAGAGGTCACGGCACAGACACCCTGCTACATCCCCCTAGCCTACATAGAAATAAAGCAGCCTTCTAGCTATTTGCAGAGTGCCTGAATGCATTTAATGGCAGCATTTCTCTTGTAGGCCAGTGATAATGTGTGAGAACAGCATATATATATTAAATGGGAATATATTTGGGTAATTTTCTTTAAAAAGCTTTACTTAAATGGCCAGAAGGAGAATGTGAAGATGCGCTACTGAGAGAATGTAACACTGATTGCATTTTTATTTGGTAAGAAAGTCCACTGGCTAAGATGATGAGTTCCAAGCAGGCTGCCATTCTTGTTCATAGGTTATTCTGTCCTTTAAGCAGCCAGCTCACCAAGTACTGAACTTGTGTGCCTTGTCCTCCTGCTAGTGAGTATGAAGCTTTCTTAAAGAAGTGACTGTTAACTGACTGAAGGTAGTTGCATCCTGCATCTTCACTGACTGCATAAGGGAAAAGCTAGGAGTGCCAGCATTCTACTTGCACGAACCTAACTGCAGTGTCTGAAGCGAGGTGACGAGACATTCTCATTTGTCCTGAAATTGGTTTGATTGTGTGCCATCCTGCTGCACTGAGGGTCGGTACCCAAAGTGACATTCCCTAGTGTGAGAAGGTTTCTTTCTGAAGTGCCTTTCGGTTATACAGGAGGAAAAGGGAGTTTCAAGTTAAGTTCCGTGTTTTCTCAGTGACTTGCTTGTTTCCAAGTCACCTAGTGTATCTCGGAATGCAAACTGTGTATGCTTTCGGATTTTTTTTAATGGTGTAATCTCAAAAATTAATGAAGAGCATGCATGCAAGTTACATTTTGCTATGAATTTAACCCTATTTAATCACAGACTATGTTGTCACCCAGTAACTACAGTTTAAAGACAAAAAAAAAAAAAAAATGTAGTTGGAATAGGACTAAAATCTGAAAAGTGAAAGGGAATAACAGTGAAGCAGCTGAACCATTCTTGCTCCATGCATGGTAGTGTTGAAAGTGGTCGTCCCTGTACCAGCTGTGAAAATAATGTAGTGCCACCCAGCTTCCCTCCCCGGTCTCAGGGCAGGTGGATGCACACGCATGCAGAGACATTATGGCCCAAAACCTCCTGTGCAGAAAATTTGAGAGATGTCTCGAGCCCTGTTGATGTGCCAGAATAATAGCCTTTCCACTCTCTCCCAGTTACGCTGCTTTTTTTTTTTCTAGTTATGATTGTTTCTGTGACTAAGAATGGGAAAATATGTTTAGTCCAATCTGGCTTCAATCCATTACACACTGATTTAACTCTAATACAAATGTAATTACACCGGGAGGATAATGTAGAAAGATCAATTAGAGAGCAAGGGGCAAATGAAGGAGGGAGGCAATTAATTAAGGCTATGCTATAGCAGATAACGATAAGAGGAATTTTTAACAGGACAGCTGCATCGGCCTAAATCCTTTGTACTTCTAAATCCAGGAGTACACAACCACTTCCTTAGAGTTCTGACAGATACAATGCAAAGACTCTGACTACAGCACCATACCTATCCTGTTGTATTCTGGCAGGATCTTACCTATTCAGGAATGTCTGTAAAAAATACAGTAGTACTGTGCCTGTCAGCTGGTGAACTGTCCTAAGGATAGCAGGAAGAAGTTAATGGGGTGGAAGATGATCAACTGACCAAGGTTAGGCACAATTTAAAGTTACACTTTCAAAGCCTCAGTATCAGTTCAGATTTTTGACGGCGATGCAAGGCCCTGCTTCAGCAAGCTGTGCTGTAGCCCCGTGTGCCCCGACTCCAGCCCCCGGGACGGGCTGGTGGCAGCTAGCTGTGAATTGATGGCAGCCTAGTGCTCGCTTTCCCACCATCACTGTTAATGCTTCGCCGACTCTTCCTGAATTAACGTTATTTCATTGAACCCTGCCCTGGGGATAAAGCGATGCTTAAAATAACATCATCCCCCATCTTCCTGATGATGATCTGACTGGGCTAGTCATCGTGGTTTTAAATCAACAGCTGTGTAAGCGACACCAGAAGATGGCATCATCTGCCTGTAATGCTGTTTAACTCTTTCTGGACCTTCGTGCATGAAGGTGGTGTTTTTTCCACAGTGTATTTGGTGTAGAGGCTTTGTGGTTTTGGGTTGTGGGGTTTTTTAGTGCATTCGGGCTTTTTTGTTCAGTTGGTTGGAATTTTTATGATTGCTTTATAGCTTCCTATAGTTAAGGAAAACTTCCTCCCCGCCAAGTTACAGTCCTTAATTTGGGTTATTTATTGAGTAACCCAAATGAAAGGATTGTAACTTGGAAAAATACTTTGAGTGTTGAATAATCAACTAAAACATTCTGCTGTTTTATACAAAGTGGTAAAAATCTATTTACTTCTAGCAAATCCATTTTTTATAGGAGGGTTAACACGATATATATGACTAGGCATAATGTGAATAATTTATATGAAGATTGAGATTTATGTGTGCACTTAACATACTTTAAGTACATATTTCAAAGTAAGCATATACTGAAGTGTTTTGCGAATCGGAAACAACGGCTGCTCTGAAACTCCCTGCTAGCATAGCCCAAACACTCTCTGATGGAGTTCCTTTTGACTGGTGGCAGGTGTTCCTGCCCATGGCAGGGGGGTTGGAACTAGGTGATCTCTAAGGTCCCTTCCAACCCAAACCATTCTGTGATTCTATGAGTGGCAGTGCCCTAGTGCCTAACCCAACCTTTCTGTGGAAGTGTGAGGAAGGAACCCCCATGGCCCCTGATCACCAACAAAATCATTACCTCTCTGATCAAAGGACTTGTTCCTTCTAGGGTAATTATCTTGAGTGACTAAGAGTGCCAGTTATGCAGATCCTATACATCTTGCTATTAAATTTTTCCTTTCCCTGGACAAATAGTCTTATAGCCCATTCTCTCCTGAACTATGGGTACATCTCCTTGCCTTTGGTGATGCGTGGGTATGCAGATTAGGTTGTCTCTGTGTCTTGGTGCTTCCTAGCTGCCTTCTCAGCACTCTTCAGCTCATTTTGTTGCCTGTTCTTCAGTCTTTGGCTTCCTTTATTTATTTTTATTCCTGTTGAACACTTGATGTTCTGGCTTTGTAAACATTTCCCCTGATGCACTCCTAGCAGAGTCTTTTGGTGTCTGTGGGACATTAACCATCCTTGACATTTGAAATTGGATTTTGTCCTGGGGATACCAACCCTTTCCGTACCTCCTGCAAGAAATCCTTTACTACCACTTTACCCATAGACGTATCTCAGCACTGATGACACAGGCATATCATCAAATTTCAGCTTCATGGCTATTGCTGAGACACCAGGATCGATAGAACTGACATTAAAGCTGCTTTTCCTGCTGATAAGATACTCCCCTGGCCAGTACTGGTATCAGTTCGTGGCACTGAATTGTTAAAGACAGCAGAAATTCACCATTGTTGTTTTCTTTCTCCTGAAGCTCTTTCCCAACTCGAAAGCACATTCCTGGAGCCCAGAAGCGATGAAAGGAAGCAATGTTCTTTTGTCTCTGTGGATAGGAAACTGGTTTTTCACTTGTGAAGTACTTAGGTGTTTATTCCCTTACTCCTGTGGGATTGTCACTATCAAACTCCACATGTTGCTGTTCAGAACCTCTACTGGATCCCCCCCTTCTTGTTTTTCCTGCAGCCTCACCAGCTTGGATATATTGATGGCTCATCTGCAGAGAAACGGAATCTCGTTGTTCTCTTATGGCTGTCCCTTCGCCCCAGTTTTTGAAGAGGGGAGTTGTTATTCCCTTTGGAGAACTCTGCTGTCACGGGCTATTTAGTGAACTGTCCCAGCTGAGGTTGGCTCAGCTTGAGAATTTCTTCAGGAACAATCAGAACTTGCTGTCAAACTATGTCTTGGTATCTAGCTGGGTAACTTGCCCCACAGTTGTAGGAAAATGAGATGACATCAAGGTTTGCTTTCTTTTACTTTTGTGTTACCAATAGCAAGAAAATTCTCTTGTGTTCTGGTAAGCCAAGCAGAGCATAGCTGTAGTGGTGTTCCTTGTAAGTACATCATCTGAAAAAAGCCATGGCTTCAGGAATGAAAGAAATTAATATTGGTAATGCTTAAGAGTGCGACTATGTCTGCTTTTTGGCATCTTGATAGTTTATGGTTTTTTATGAAGCAGTTTCACAATAAACTGTAACTCATACCTTCCATCATTCTAAGCAAGGTACCACAGCAGCATGGGAGGAGCTCACAAGCTCAAGGGGGTTCCGATCACTCCTGAATCTGGCTGAAAACTAAAGTTCCTAGGAGGCTGCTGAACTTGGTAATCTGGTAATAAGTAGTAAAAATAGCAGCTTTGTGACAGTATGCTATTGTCTACAATGCAGATAATGCAGTATTGTTTGTGAGAAAATTGCTAAGAAGAGATGGCTCTTCAGTGCATTCTTACTGATTGGAGATTATACCTACTCTAACAGGAAAATAGAGTTTTGCCTATCTTGCTACAAAATGAGCTCTCAATGGAGAAAAATAAGGATTAATGCATCGAAATGGTTGTCCTTTATGACTAAGCCCCTACTTGTCATGACTTACGAATTTGCTATTCAGGGTAAAAGCTTGAAACATAAGAGAAATAAAAGGGCTAGATAATTGGTAATCCATGGGAATAAATCACATTGTATAATAATGTCTTATCACATGCTGCACATTGCTAACTCTCCCTGATGTAATTGCTTTTAAGAAGGGCATGAGAGCCTTTGTAAGTAGCCTGCTCTTCTCACGTCCACATCAGGTAATGAGGACAACCACTGGGGCTAGAAGAAACGGAAATCTCTGTAGAAATGCTGAAGAACTGACCACTCTCATCTTAATTCTGTGACTGAGGAGAATTTAATGTAAATGGTGCTCTGTTCTTTGGAGGAAACCTGTTTCAGGAGTAGCTGAAGTCTAGGGGCTGCCTCCTGCTTTCCTAAAGACAGCAACAGTTGTTGCAAGGAGGCAGACTGCTTAAAGTTATGTGTAGGGGAAAAATGGAGGAGGAGAAGACTACTTGTGCTATGTCAGACTGTTTCAGATGACTTTAATACAGTGAGATGAATTAGCCTTCGCACAGGCTTGGAGGCAGGAGGGTAAGTTGCTGGTGTTTTTAGCAGGCAGGAAAGAAATATGGCCATGCTTCTTGTCAGTGAGCAAAGGGGAGGCCAACAGCACCCGTGAAGTGTAGGAACAGGCTCCAGACTTTGTCTTTCCCAGATGCTGATTCACTGACTGCAGTGTGACAAACTTCTTGTAAATTTAACGAGGTCAAAGCGTCACCCAGATATGCTATTGCTTCTCCTTTTCCTCACAGAAAATAAGGATAATGTAATAAAGGGAAGCGTTGGTGTCCATTACATCCCTGGTCTCTCTCCCAGGAATAAATATCCTTTAACCTGGTTATAGATCTGTTGGAGCACAGGTGTCTGCTCTTCTCTCCTCCTTCCTCTCCTTTTTCCTGAGAGAGCAGCTGCACCTGGAGGCCTAAAAGTGGGGCAGACAAAGCCAGGTGAAAACGAAATACCTGCTCCCTGCTGTGTGGTTTGGTTTGATACACGCCGCCGTCGAGCATAACCGTAGTCCTCCGTTACTCACTGTAATTAACGAAGAGGTGGTGGGGAATGCGGTCTGGCCCTCCCTTCGCTCCTTGGCGGCCGTGCGGGGGCCGCCGCTGAGGGGAAGCCGTTGGGACCGTTAGAGCCGTTGGCGGCCGCCACCTGCCGCGCGGACTACGCCTCCCGGCAGCCCCCGCGCGCTGCGGCGGAGCCCGGGGGCGCTGAGGGGAGGCTGAGGAGCGGCTGAGGGGGCGCGGGCTGCGCGCCGCCCCGCACCGCACCGCGCAGCCGCGCCGGGGCG
>VXBH01000652.1:1821393-1859475 GCA_013400035.1 Rynchops niger
TCCGGGGGGGCTGGGTCTCCTCCAGCTCCGGTTCGGGGTCTGGGCTCCCCCCTCCCCTGGGTCGCCAATGGGGCCCGGTGAGGGGTGGGGGCGCGGGGGCGGCCGCCGGCGGCGGCGCTGATGTCATGCCGGTGACTGGGCATGCTCGCCGGCGCTCCGCGGGGGCGGCCGTCCGCGCCCCCGGGGCCGCGCAGCATCCTCCGCACCCGCGCAGCATCCCCCGCCGGCGCGGAGCACTGCGGGGCGAGACAAAAAGCCGAGCCGGCTGCGGAATGCCGGGCTGCTCCCCGGGGAGAGGGGCTGTCCCGGCGGGGGGGTGCGCTGTGCCCGTCCCGCCTGGCTGCTGGGCAGCGCTGGTGGTATCTTGTGGCTGCTGGGCAGCACTGGCAGGACCCGCCGAGTCCCTGCGGAACAACCGGTGCACAAACGCCGTTAGTTAAAATGATCCACGCAAGGTGAAGTTTTTCTCCTCTCATTGGAAAAAAAAAAATAAAAATTAAACATCAAGTCACTACCAGCTTACAGCAATGATATATCCAAACTCAGCGTTTTCCCTGCATTTTGTAGGGGCAAACATGCTTTGTAGGCTGTTCGCAAGAGCAAAGGCTTTAAAGTGAACAAAGCGTGCGTGTGTCGGGGCCCGCTGTGGCTCCTTGGCCGGGTGTTGAACATGGCGCAGCGCGTTCGTCAGCCCTGCACAGCAAAGTGCCTTTTGCTTTTCCTTCCCAGAGCCCGAGCTTTCCAAAGCAGGTGGCTTGGCTGGGGTTGCGTTCAGGAGGCTGATGGTGCTTATGTTGGTGGGTGTTCATAGATAGTACCGAGCACTTGAGTTATATTTTTGGTTTACTGTCTAACCAGCCCATGTCTTTGGTGGTTTGTTTTCTATATTGGTCTACTGTGGTTAAACCGATGGTATGATCCGTACTGTACTATGATAAGGAGATCTTAAAACTAATTGATAATACAAAGAACGAGCAATTTCTCGTATGATTTGCCAAGGTTCTTATTAAGACCTTGAGTTTTTAAGAAACTTTTTTCATGAAAGTTGCAAGACGGCCATGGAAAAGCAGAGAAAAAAATTACTCAATTCTGGACATAAATGGCTAACTTGTTTTTCTTAATTTGTTTTTTTTAAATGTTTTCTGTGTAGCCAAATTAATTTTCTTTATCTGAAGGTTAAAGTCGTGACACCCAGAACAGTCTGTTAACAATAGAATAATCAAACTAGTTACCAGTCTCAGTCAGCAATGGAAGGCTGTCTTTGGTCAACAAATACTTGGAACGAAAGCATAACTGTAGCACAGTCATTTGGATGCTAAAGAAACAAATGTCACTAAAATGCTGTCCCCCCTTTAAATAAATAAACCCTCAAACGTATTAAAAGTAGATTAAAATACATCTACTGCAAATCCTTTAACAATGTTATCTTTTAAAGAGAAGCAGAATTTAGAATTTTTTTATCCCACCTAAGTGAATGTGCAAGTATATGATGTATCTTTCTCTAGAAAGTATTGGTTGTCTGGGAAAACAGTAACTATGACGCTTTGAAAAAGATATCTATATCTTGCAGACAGGACATAATTCCTTTAGCCAAAGGTAAAAAGGAAAAATACCAGCAACTGTCAGTTTCCTACCATGGAAGTTTAAAAAAGTAGCTAGAGATAAACAAGAAAAGCCCAGGTATCTATTTATTTATAGGAATACATATAAACATTTATTTTTAGATATATATATATATATATTTTCACTTTGTCAGGATCATTTTTTGGAGCTTATCTTCCATCTTGAAAATCTAGTCAGAAGCTTAGCGTATGGCTTTCCTTTCCCTTCACAGGGCAAACCACCCGTCTTTTTTAGGTGCGTATTATAGTCATCTTAGCTAGTGAAATGTATTCTCAAATAATGCTGCTTTTTTTTCAAAGAGAAACCATCCGGCTCGGGTTCCGTGGGGATATCTGTAGTTTTGTAAGTGTAAATGAACATGAAAATCTTTCCATATTCTTTGTCTTTATTCGCAGTACTGAGCTCATTGAGCTTTAGTGTAACTTGATCTACAGCGGATGCCACTGCAGTATGTTAGTAGAAAGCAGTACCATTTGTTATTATTTACTGGTTTAGAGTGACTGCTTACCTCCAACAAATAATGCCTGGCAGGGGGAAGGAATCCTAATTCTGGTGGAAGGCTCTATCAGCGTGGCCTTCCTTCTAGAAAAGCATTAGTTTAGCCTTCAAAAGCTCTTAGAAACATTACATAAAGCAAAAATAAACCAGAACCAAACACTTCTGTGTGTGTGTTTTACTATAGCATTTGAAAAACACTGCAATGCAGCTTTTATTTTTGTTCCATAAAATATTGGATAGAAAGAGATTCTGTTAAAATTAAAAAAAACCAAACAAACCCACCTCCTTTCCCCCCCATTCCCCACCGCACCTTGCCCCAAGGAATTTTGTCATCATGTAAGAAAAATTACAATATAAATGATTTAAAGGAAATACCGATTTTTTTCCTGACTAGTGAGTCTGAATAAATTTACTTCTCCTTCCCAACAAACAGTTGTGGGGAAAAAGCTTTCTTTCTGAACCTCCCACCATCTCCTCCCATTATACTTCTCTAGTGCCTTGAGCAGATTTTCCAACAAAAATTAAAGATCACAACTTGATGATATTTCTTGAGAACAAGCAGCAATGAAGAAAGTTTAACAACTTGGGCTTGAGTTTCCCCAGGATATCTTTCATGCCTTGACTAAAGCTGTATCTTTACGATGCCTGTGGTTGCATGGTTCAGAGTTCTTTGTTGGGGAAGTCCTAGGACAATGTCCTAACTCTGTTCAAACCAGTTAAACCCCTCAGAATTGGGATTTGACCCAGTGTATTATATTCTGTCCTCTTCCATCCGTCTTCATGAGCTTTGCACATGCAACGCGGTGAAGCATGGAAGATTAAAATGTCTTACCTTAAATTTTCCTTTGGTTAAAACAGAGAAAACCCACTGGATTTTGAATCTACTTTAAAGTTTTAAATATAAAAGCCTTTTAGATGTATCTCATCTTTAACCATGACAGGAAAAGGTGATAGTGGTAAATCCATCGCTTTCTTTTGTGGTGAGCTACCCAACGCTCTCAAAAGACTGCAGTTTCATTTTACGTTTCTGCTCTTCTGCAACCTCAAGGTGACTCTCCGATTGATTGTGTTGGCTGACATACCTAAAAATGTATTTTTCTAGCTGGCTTGCTTCTTACAGTCTTGTTGGAGAGCATGGAGCTGTTTGCTGTAGTAAGCATCTGAGGCAGTCTTATGGCGTATGGTTTCTTCGTGTTTCCCCCATTCCTCTGAGTGCTTTTATTCCTGAGCATCTGCAAAGGAAGGATGCAGAGAGGCTCAGCACCTGGTGAGATGCCCTCCCTGAGGATGCTTTTCTGGTTTAGGTTTATGGGGGAGAGTGCTTCCACCTCTTTTCGCCCTTCCATGTTGTAAACAATAGAGGAATTCAGTTGTGAAGGAGTATTTTCACCTCCTTTCTCTGTTAGGACTAGAGCGGCCACTTCCCTTTTAGCACAAGGCTGATCTGGAACTGATTTTTCAGGCAAATATCTCCTGTTTAGAAAGGAAAATGCCTAAATTGAATCTTTCTAGCCAGCTCAGAAACCTCATGTTAATATTACCAGAAAGAGGATAAAAGACTCTTCATTCTGGTTGTCAGCTGGTTTTTGAGCTGCAGTGTGAGTAAAGCCCAGCTTAGTAGGAGCTGCTGAGCACTGCAGTTCTCTGCTGCGTGCTCGGTGTCAGGCGGGCAGCGCAGAGCCTTCCTTGGCCCCGGCTGCCTGCACTGGGGCTTTTAGTGGAATTCCACCAGCTCCCGCAGCAAACTGCCCCTGGGAAAACCAGCGGAGACCTACAGGGGCAACGCGTGGGGCCCTGTGGGATCGCGCATTGCTCACATGTGTGAAAATTCTGTTGTTTCATCCATGCAACATTCCACATAACTAACTATTGTGCCTAAGACAAACAAAAATATCATCACCTGATACTCTGCTGCCGTGCAATGCTCATTGCTGTTTTGCAGTGTCATATTCCATGAAGTAAAAGAAAACAAAAATTGATGACTGATTCCTTTGAAGCAGGTGGGGTGGAATCTGAGCAGGGTTGTGGTTTTTTTTTAATATTTTCTGCTATAGTCCTGTTTGCAATGTTGTCTTGTGGAGAGATTTTAACTTATTTCCATCCCTAGAATATCTGGATACATTTTACCTTTTATTTCATGTTCACCAGTAAAGTCAGTAGAGTTTATACAGATGACAAAAAGTCGTGTTCTTAAGTCCCTCCTTTACAGAGATCTCTGTAGGCAGTTGTCACTCTGTGGTTAAGACAGACCCACAAAACCCCCTTGGAATAGTAGATAAATGACTAGTTAAAAAAAAAAATAAAAATCTACCCTGTGCTGTATGACATTTTTCATGTGCTTTACATTGTGCTTCTAACAAAAGCCAAGCATCCATCTCTACTTCAAAGTACACAGCAATTCTGCTTATAGAGGGTTTGTTCATGACTTATCTGTAAGTACCTTTTATAAAAAGCTCATACTGGTTTGATGTAGGATGTGAAGTGAGGTGGGATTTCTGTCTTGGTATAAAATATGTCAATGGATATGTAGCATGCTGTTTTCCTAGCAGAAGGCTCAATCTGGGAACCTAATGCTTGCTTTGTCTCCCAGCATCTTTGGTGTGTTTTCCACTTCTGTTCAACTCTTCTTTTCAGTGAAGACTGAGCAAGTTTTGTATGAAAGCTTTTGTGAAGGGCTGCTGTGAGATACAAGTGGCTGGCATAGCTACGCATGACATTTATATGGAATTGATGGTATCTGAAGACACCAAGAGCTGAGCTGACAAATACCTTTGTGGGAGCTGTTTCTTTCGAAAGTGTTGCTAATCCTCCTACACCCTAAGATTTTCCTGTACCCTGGCATAAGCTGTGAACGTCTCTAACCTGCTGCATTTTCCTGTTTGGTGGATGAGATGTACCATGATGTGCTGTGCTCATTACCCTGTAGCTTTGGGCTATGTTGCTTTCAGGTCAGACTATTTCCAGAGCAGCAGCAGCACAAGACTGACAGATCTGGCACTTGCTTTTTGTGGGTGATTTCTTAGTAGCTGAAGCCAGTAGGTATCTCAGGAAGAAGAGGAAGCCTGTAGATCATACCACATTGCTCTTCATTTAGGAAAGAACAAATACAAGGTGATTCCACTGGGTTTGGGTGGCTTTTCCGTGCCTTGCAGAAAACCCAATTTTATTTACTAAAGAACTGGTGTGGTAGCCATTCAGGGAGCTGCTCATGTGCTTGATTTTTGAAGACTAGTTGTTTTTCTGCTGTGCTTCACACTTATTTTCAGGAGCTTGTATAGAAGGTTAAAATCCTGGGACTGATAAGATGACTGGCACGGTAGTTTTTTGGTTCTGTTTTTACAGAATTGGCTAAAGTGTTGGCTAAAGAATGAAACTGTTCTGGATCTAATTATCAAGAAAGATAATACATTTATTTCTTTGACACAGCAATACTTCCATAAAGCACTGAAGCAAATGTCATGTACAACATTACTTACTCTCCCGTAACGTAAGCCAGTGAAGAAAATCTGTCTTGAGAAGGGCTTGGAAAACCTCTCAGAGCTTCTCCAAACCCCAGACATTCTCCTTCTCCACCAGGCTTTGCATCTGTCCAGTCCCACAACCTGGACTGGGTCAGTATGAGATAGGGAGGCAGCTTTCTGAAGGAAATGTGGGTTTGCATGGTGATTTGGTGCATGTAGAGCTTTGAAACATCGCACAGGGGCATAGCGTGGCATTATTCAGAGGGTAGTGAGTGGCATGAGCAACACCCTCGTGTCTGCCTGAGCCCTGTGGGTAGCGATGCTCTGGGGGGTTCCCCCAGGCTGCACTGCACGTGTCGGGATGGGCTGCAGCCGATTCGGCTCCTGGGACTCTGCTGGTGCCAAACCAGTTTTCTAAGATGCTCCTGAGATGGAGATACTTCCCTCCAAGTTAAAGTTCAAAGCAAAATCCTTGGCTTGTTAAGTGCTGCTTGGCACATTCATGCTAGATTTAAGCATAGATAGTCACTTCTGCAGGGACAGTGTGGTTTGGGGATTTCTGTTTGTTTCTTTTCTGAATCCTCGGCTGTTTCGCTTTTGGAAGGGATATTCTTTCAAGCTTGTCTGTAAGTGCTGAACTGGGGGAAATTGTCCAACACGGATCAATGGGTACTTCTTGGATGAAGTTGTATGTGCGTTTCTGTTCTCTAAAAATGTAATGAGAAATAAGGTGTGAAAATAGCTTCTATTTATTGTTGGTGGTGCTAGAAAGATGATTTACTCAAAATACAATGCTTACTGGTTTTTCACCAGACCAATTTCATTTTTGTCTTTCCTCAGGGCATTGAAGGCTTTTTTTTAATCTTTTTCTAATCCCATTTGGATATCTTTCTCTAAAAATATCTTCATCCTGCATACCTGTTCTGTGCAAAACATGGATTCCTACTTAAAGCTTTGAAATTTAAAATATAGATGATATATTTCAACAAGATGGATTGTCAAACAACTGGAAAATGTAGTCTCATGCCACTCTCAATGTCTTTTTTCCTCTGGTAGCTCGTGCAGGATGCATTTGGTTTAGACCAGAAGGTTTAGACCATTCAGCGTCTGTGTTCCTGTATCTCCTTCCAGCTTGTTACAGTCTTTGTTTCCTTCCCCTGAGATGCCGTAGTTAGTCACTGGTGTTTGGATCCATTTTTGCAAATGGCTGTTTAGTCTGGTACAGTCTGATTTATCGGTATTTGGGGAAATTTGGGAGTACTTTTTTTTTCTGCATGGTTGGAGAGGATTTCTCCTGAAGCTTCCTGCACTAAACGAAGGCTTAATGTGCAGTGAGGAAGCTGGTGGGGAGTGATGTGTACTTACATCTCCACATATTGTTTCAGTGTTTCAAACTGTGCCAGAAGAGTAAAAGCCATTACAAAAGATAAAATGAAGGATGAGATGCCACTTTTAAGTCTTTAATATTAACGTGCTTTTCTCTGTATTAGTTGTTTGAGGATTTTTTGAGGATTGAGATAATTTTTGGGGGAATACAGGAATGCTTCTATAAAAACAGATATTTAGAAGGAGAGATTATTTAATTTAGTTTTTCTTGGCAGTTTTTAACTAGATTTCTGACACCCTTGGTATCATCTTTGGTGTTGTTCTTGTTATCATTAAAATGACTCACCTTAGGATTTGTTTTGTTTTCTTCCAAATGTAGTCATTCTGAAATGCCTGATGTGCCTCCAGGTCCACTCCTAACTTTGTAAGTGCTGTATCAGAGCAGCAAGTTGCAGGGCTGCAACACCTGCAGGTCTCACAACTGTGTTTTCTTAAAGGTGGGCTTTTCCTTCTGCTGAGGAAAATGTTAAATGAAAGTTAAATATCCTGTCGCCGGTATTTGTCCATTCTTTTGTTTGAAGACTTCAGCGTGCATAAACTGAGCTGTGTCGTTACATCGGTGATACCGTACGTGTAGGGAGAAGGGCAGTTGTGGACAGGTGCTGAAAAGGGGGCAGTGGCATGGAAGAAACAAACAAACGGGGTGATCTGTTCTCTGCTTGTAAAAGAAACATACATAATCTAATTTCCATCTATTAGCTTTCATGGCTTGGGATGGTCTGGTTGCTGATGCATTTCTTGTTAAATTCTGGCTGGTTTTGTTGAATACAAAAGTGCGTTTGGCAGGAATGTTTTCATCAGAAGATCTCTTCTATACAAGGGGATTTATTTGTGGGTTTTTATCTTAACATAGACAACAGTCCTGTGCACAGGATGTTTTGTGTCTGTTTTGTTGGAATCTTTTGAGCTTGACATCTTGTGTCTTAATGTAGCCAAACAAGACCAAACACAATTACCTACCAACTACTTTCAGACCCTTTACTTTCCCTCTTTTGTTTGCTTTTGTGTTGTTGCAGCCTTTTAAATCTCAGAGGTCAAGCCAAGGTAAGACTCATTCTGAAAAGATAGTTACTAAGTTACTCAGATGACTGAAAAAACGTGTATCTGTGTGGGAATGAGTCTTGGTTCTATTCTCAATTCTGTTGTTGAGAACCAGGATGCTGCAGGGTGAGACAGCAGAGCTCTGCTTTGGCAGCGGGCAGAAGAAATGGAGGGACACTGGATCCAAGTCATTTGAGACAGCAGCCTGGGTGTGCAATACGGGGTAAGCTGTGCTTTAGCTGACACTGCGGGGATAGGAGCAGAAAAGTGATTTAGAGTTGCTCAGTAACTGCTTGACACTTTTGACTTGGCTGCGGTGTCGCCAATGTTTGCTTTTTTAGCTCCACTGGAAGGTGCACATTGGATAATGGTGCTTGTCTGTGTGATGGCTTTGTGAACTGGGAAAATACCTTTATTCAATTTTATTGGATTTTGGAGTGTGAAAATATTACAGAATCACAGAATCNATAACTATTGCATAGTTAAAAAACAAACCAAAACCAACACAACAGCAAAAAACCCCTTTACCTTAAAATATCCAAAATGGCATCCTTCATAATCTTAAAGGTGTGGAGTCACAGGCGTGGTGTTTCTGATGAATTCCTTGTTTTATTCATCTACTAGAAAGAGCCAAGCTCTTCCTGTATGTTTATGGCCTCTTTGGTTCTTGACTTTTTGTGGGATATCCTGGAAATGCACGTGATTGTTATCAGATTCTCATTATAATATCAATAATTGGTCCCATGACAGCTTCAGAAAGTGCATATTTTCAAATTATGAGATAGAGTCTAATTGAAACCAAGAATGTTGGATTTTTTCCTCGTGAGAAATGAGTATTCAGAGATAAGGACTTAAATTTTAATAGTTGTCTCTTATATGTCTTTGGAAAAAGTGATTCATTTTTTAGTGCTTTACTCTCTGCTAAAAGAAATCTTACTCTGCTACCTAGTTATAATGATGGATAGGAGATGCTCTTGGTTGGTGTAAGAGACTCTCTTCTGGGTCAGGGAGCACTAGGATTCTCAGAAAACTGTGGTGGTTTTGAAGTTGTTGTTGAACATTTCTGTTTTATGAGGAGGATGTGATACTGAAAAACACATTTTCTTGTATGTGAAATGGCCTAAAGGCTTGCAATAACTTTTGTTGTATTCCTGAACAAAATATTATTTAATTTACTTAGATAATGTTGCTATGAATCAGTCTTCTGTATTTAACTGTCCTTGTGGCAGCCTGTGAGGTAAAGCAGATCTCTTATTTTGGGGGGTGAAAGTTGACTTTTAAAGTCACATTGGGAATCTGCAGGGAAGTTGAGTCTCTGATACACAAGTATCATTCTGACTGCTAAATTATTATCTCACTTAGCAAAGATGTGCAGGAGACCGTTATCTGAATTGGGGTAACTGGGTTAGTGAATATTTTTAGCAAAGCTGTTAACAGAAGTTGGATTTTTCTGCAGTTGTAATCTCTTTTCTTGACTGTACAGTTCTCCTGAATTGCTTGAATCTCTGTATTTAGGCCAAGAATGAGATGTGGATAATGCTGCAACTTCTCAAAGAGCTTTGAGATTTTATATTGTTCACTTAGTAATAATCTGTTCCAAAAATCTAGTAAGGAAAGTCATCTGGCTTTTTCTTAATACATTGCTCTGTAGTACAAATAGCTGAGCAGCTGTACTTGGAGGCACTAGAGCCTGGTGAGGGAAGCACAGGATGCAGTTGGAGGATGTATATATCTATGTTTGTAACTATATGTATATCGGACTAGCTCATAACATGCAGTGATGTTCTGTGAAGAGGTGGTTGAAGCTAGTTCAGCTGGAGCAGGCACAGCAAATGTATACATCTTGCCTTGTTCGCTGTCTACCTGACAGGATTTGCTGATGGCTTGATCAATGCCACGTGTCATTTTAGAATGCAGTGACTTCTCTGACCCTGGGAAGCCACACTGCTCCTCGGTTTTACTGCTGATGCTCTTAGTAGCTGTTTCAGTTGCACTGCACGGTTGTCTGCATCCATACAGCTCAGTCTTCTCCAACTGCAGCAGTCAATTCCTCTTTAACAGCCCAACACTGATTTTTGTCACCATGCAAATCATACAAAATGCCACTACTAAAGATTGATTTGTTTGTCTCAAACTGCTACCCCCATGTCGTATCCATCCTCTACTTCTCTTCCCTTTTCTGTTACCTGTTTTTTCCCCTCTTCCCTTTTATATTGCATTTTATTTTTTTTCTCTCCTTTTTTATACTACATTTGGTTTGGTTTTAGTCCTTTTAGAACCTTCTTATATATATACTTTCTTATTTTCTTACCACTTTTTTGGGTCACCCATAAATACCCAGTGGAAATCTTTCCTGTCATTCGATAAACACATTGGCTTGATTCTTTTTCACTTTATGGTATCTTTTACAATTTAACTTCAAAGCAAAGTAGTTCAATGATGCAAAGAAGTCTTAAAGCGAAGTTAATCTTGCTATACAGGAGCACATTTTTCTTTATACTTGAGAAAAATGCTTGCTTATATTGGTAATAGAGGATTTATTCTGTCCATTGCTTGCTTTATGTGCAGCCCGGTTTTTCTGAGTGTTATAGAGTAACCTTAGCCATAAACTGCAAACAAAACTGTTGCCAGCATAAACAATTTATTTTAATCATACCATATGTGATCGTTGAGCTGTGAAGCACTGTTCAAGAGTTGCCTTCTCTCTTTCTGTGCAGAAGGAAGGAAGGACTCTGCTGCTAAGAGCTGAAGGAAAATGGTAGCATCTAAGGTGGTTTCATACTGGGCTCACGTGTGAGCCAGTGCCAGATCTGGGAAAAAGAATGAGATGTGGAAACCCCTGGTTGTCAGTGCCCGACTTGGGAGACACCTGACTCGCCTGCAGAACTGCTCCCCTTTGGGGAAAAAAATGTTGAGATGAGTCACTGCTATCTCCATCGTGTAATTGAGATGTTTGAAGGGCTGCTTATTTGAGGTGGGTAGGAATATATGTAAGTGCAGAACTGTCTGCCTCAGTTGGAGCGGTGAGAAGCGCTGTCTTCAGCATCCCTCTGGGCTGTTCATCCTCCTGGCAGAAAGATGGGAGCTGCTGCAGGGGGATCCAGCTCCTGGTGCTGTCTGCAGGGCTTTCTGATGGCTGGCTGTGTGCAGAGCTAATGGATGTGTCTGTTTTCTAGAAGCAGACTGAACTATTGCCCTATTTTTTACATTTTTTTTTGCTTTAAATTCACTTTTGTCAGAATTTTTCAATAGTATATCACTTAATATGGGACTTCTCTTTTTCTTAAAATCAAGTGAGCTATCTCTTTGTTACGTTTTATGATACATACGTGTACCATATGAATGTACAGTTTTAACTGAGCTGAGCACATTGCTTTTCTGGCTTGATGCAACTCTTAAACTGTTCACCTTAGTAGAGCTTGTGTTTGGCCTGGTTTGGATTCAGACTTTGTGCTGGAACTGAACAAACCTGGATTTGACTTGCAGGTGACCGTAGGCTCATCAGCTCCTTAGTCCGCTGTTTATACAATGGAAATACTCCTTGCTTTTCTCTTACCTGTTATTGGGTTTGGTGGTTTAAACTTCAGGGTTTTCTGATTTTTGGCACTATGGTAGCTGCCGGTGCACACTTCTGTTTCATTTTGAGAAAGTCATTTGGGACTCTCTCTTTAAAACACAGGAAGCCTGAAAGCTGAAGCAGCTGTAGTCTTGCTGGTGGACATGGGAATTCAGAGCAATTATTCTGTCCTGGAGGGAGGTACCTTCTGTCTTTAGGATTTGCAGAATATTGCTGTGTATCTGTCCTGCTTTTCAAAAGAGCCATCGATAACTGTGTAGGTGTATGTCTACCGCATGCAATGGCTGAGCTGTGTGAATGCAGTCGTAGGTGTGCAGGGGCAAGCGCTGGAGCCCCGCTGCTCCTCTGGCTGGTGAGCGGCAGCAGCAGCTCCTGCTGAGAGCCGTGTAGGGGCAATGACAGCAGCACTGTCCTGCTGGTACAGCTCTGATCCTGCTCTGGGTTGGTTTCTTTCATTAACATCTAAGCAGAGCACTGCTGATAAAGATGCCTTGCTGCCCAGGATGCCTGCAGCAGGCAGTGCTCAGCCTCTAGGTAAGCTGCTGCGAAGGGAAAGCGGGCAGCTCCTCTTTGCTGCCATTGCACACTCGGTCTGTCTGGGAAAAGTTATCCCTCCTCTTCAGGGGAGTAACGGGGCGAAAGGCCAGGTGGAGAGGAAACTGTGTTCATTTACCAGTTATCTGCAAAGCTGAGATAGTTTGTGTAACAGGAACTGCTTGCATTTTATCATTATTAAAAACTGCCATGTGGAGTGGCATGTTTATTAGAGACTTTGAGATCTAGAAATTGTAAATTGCATAAACATCAAGGATGGGGAAGGCAAGAGACCTCTGTGGCTTCGGGACTAAGGAGTTTGGGGTTTTTTTTGAAATAGAGCCAAATTATGAGCTTAAAGGTAAGCAGGGTGGCTGGAGGTTGAAGTCTGTCAGCAGAACGGCCTCTGACTTAACAGGAAGAGCAACTGCTTATGCTGATGCAAAGAAAAGGTCTTAATGATTGTTTGCACTCTCCTTGTCCTCCTTATTTTCTGCTAGTTGACAGTCCAGTGTCTTGCAGATTTTGTTTGTTTCTGCTAGAGGGAAATAGGAATACGAATCATGATTTACATACAAGACAGGTACTGTGTGTATATGACTGCCATTCTATAGGTCATGGCCTTTCTTCATCTTCCTTATTGCAGTGGGTCAAGAAACAGTGCAAGGGCTTTCACTCACGCGTGTAAGAGTTAACATGGTCTTGGTGCCTCTGGAACACTATAAGGGAATGGCGCGTGGCAGCCCAGATTGTACCTTGCTTTGAAGATTTGGGAAATGCAGAAGGAATATATCAGCATTACTAAATCTGATAATAGAATTAGTGTCAGATAATTCCAGCCAGCATTGCCTGTTTCTGGATAACTTAGCAGAAAGCAGGGCTGGTCTGCCAATGTCATTGCTGTGCTCTAAGAAGAGATGTGCTGTATATGTAAGCTGTAATGCATTTCTAGCTGCAAGGAGGGCACAGGAAGGGGCCAGAAAAATCTATTTTTGCACTTAAAAAGCCAAAATTGCCAAAGAAGGTCCAAGCAGTGCATTTAAAAAAGAAATTCTGCAGCTCTTTGTTGTTACAAAGTTCACAGGAGAGTATTTTGTTGTGTTTGTCTGTGTGTTTTAACCAGCTCTATAACATCACTTTTATTCATGTTATTTGTGTAACAGTTTGAGCTATATTCTGTGTAGTAACACAATCGGAACCCCTTTGCCAGCTGTCCAGGACAGCACAACTTGTCACCACAAATTTCTCAGTATAGGACAAGCTGGCATAACCGTTCTCACTCCCAAATACAAAGCCATTTGGAACCAGTTCCACTTGAATTGTGAATGAGATTTAAACAATTCGGAATTCCTTGATGATTGACTTAATTAGTCAGTGATGGATTAACTTATCAGAAACGCCAAAACCAGATTCTCAAATACTCTGTTTTTCTCCTGATAACTGGTGCAAAAATGGAGGAGGCAGTAATTCCGGTTTGGAAGGGGTTGCAATGGTTTTGTAAGGATGGGGTTTTTTGTCTCTACTTGTCTAATGACTTAATGCGATTTTTATGAACTAGAGGTACAAATGAAGAGTGCCTGTACTGGAATATGATTGCTGAGTATTACCAAACCAAGCACTTGCAGTATCATGACCCTGTTCCCACAAATATATGGGTTTTACAAATAGGTTTGGGGTCTCTGCTTAACAGATTCTTATTTAAGCTTTCCTAGCCCCCACACTATCAGAGACACAATCCTTATTTTTTCCCTATTACTAAAAACTATTATTTTTGTATACTTACCTGTCCCCAAATGCTTTAGCTTGAGGAAGACTGGATAATTGGTGCTAAAATTGTGAGATTTGGACACATCATGTGAAAGTGAGAGTTCTGCTTTTTTTTTTCTCCAGATAATGAGATGAGATATGTATAAGGAAATCAGTGCAACAAGCCAAGAAACAGAAGCTTGTTGGTGGTAAGGTTATGGATGGGAGTGAGCAGGTTCCTCTCTATGCAGAGGGTATGGGTGGCAGGAACCGGTGCTCGTGCAGGCGAGAGCTGAAGCTCCAAGTGACCAGGCTTGTGCTTGGCCAGTGCTGGGTGGCTTTGTTCCTCCCAAAGGGGAGCTGCCTCCTTTCTCCTCCACTCCTGCCTGTCTTAAATGGGGTGAAATGTTAGGGGGAGAAGAAACTGGGCAAATTTAGATAAGAATCAGAAGAAAAGGTAAAACAAATCAATAGAAGTGTTACCAGAGTGAAAGAAGTAGTGGGAATCAAAGGCCATATGAAGCACTGCAGCTCCTTCCTGGAAGATCAAATCTCACTCCATGTTCTTCTTAAATAAGCTTTTAGATGTGCATTTCGCTTGTGAAGCACGGACCTCGCAGTGATGGGTCTGCTCCAAGAGCTGGAGAGTCCACAGTACCAGGACAGAGAGAAGTGGCAGGTGTGCAGACGCTCATCAAAATGGCTGTGCTCGTGCATGGGGTCTCTGTTCTGTGAAGGCTGTTCTCTGTCCGTGTTTGAAGAGGTTTGTTGCCAGGAGCAACTTGTCTGCATTACTCGGTGACAGGGTAATTGCTCTGCCTGCCTCAGCATCTGAGCTTCTGTGAAGGCTCTTCCGTGCTCAAATTGTAGCTGTTACTACAGTCGTTGAGATGCAGAGCTGGATATTTCCAATAGACAACACGAATCTAGGCTGCAAACAGTCAAGCTACGAAATAGAAGGTAATGCCAGGGCAGCTGTGCATCAAATATCTCTATAGATAAAACTAGATACAGCACTGGACTGCTTGCTGCCCTTTCGGTTCTTCTTTTAGGTATCACTTTTCAATGGAAAAGGTTGAGGGAAGTACAGAAGTAGTGGTGCTGTCATTCTTCTTCCTTCATTCTCTGATGTATTTTCAGTGCATTCATTTTTAATTACATTGCATGAAAGGAGGCTGGGGCAGCCTAGTGATAACGTTTCTGTTATATTGTGTGCTTTTAAATTCCTGCTACAACATCAGGTTGGTAAACATTCAAGCTCCCAGCACTACTGGCATTTAGTCTCTGTTTGTAAATGAGGAAGCAAGTCTAAGTTGTTGTTACTGGTCTCCCAGTGAATCAGGCACTCAACCAGCAAGGTATCAAGGGGTGAGGCTTATTTCCAGATCTCTGGGAGTACTGTTACTCCATTAGGTTATGGATGCTGGTATCTTCCTCTCTCACCTGTCTTGGACACTGTAAATCTGGGCTTTTGAACATATGAGATCTTTCAGTTCTTGAGGGCAGAGGAAAATAATCTACATGTACCAGTGTTGCTGTTGGTCCTACAGTTTGCTACCAGTGATTATGGGATGACAATAATTAAACCCTGTTTGGTGGAGCGTGTTCTCAGCAGAAAGCCATGTTCTCACCATGGTGTGCTACCACACAGACAGCATTTTGGCTCTGCACAGGTCATTGTGAAGGGAGTCAGTCTGGGGAGCAGAGATGTGCCCAGACTCTCTGCATATGCTGTCTGTTGGGGTCTGGGCTCGTTGCTGTTGGGATTACCTGTGTGGTTTCAAGACCCTTCAGGAACTTCATCCACAGGATGCAGTCACACAATAAATTAGTGGCTCTGGATTAATCCCTGTGAGACTGAATGAGTATATAGCCCAGCTGCAAATGTGACAGCTTTATGCTTGTGAAGCGCTTTCTCTGCAGAACAAATACCGTACAATGCAGGCAGTGGGGTGCAAGCATCTCATTTGTTTCCTCTTGCCGATATATATCCAACCTGACGGGACGCTCCAAGACCGATGGTGTAGTTTGTTCTCTGATCCTCTTCAATCCTTGGTTTTGCGGAGCATGCTGAAAAGAAAGCTGCTACGGACCAGTGATGCCCTCTCATTCTGTTTTGACCTCTCCTGACCTGAGGTGGATTTGAATCTACAACTGACAATGCTCACTATCCCATTACTAATCTCCTGAGCCACCCAGTTGCCCCATAAATCTGTAAGTGATATGTTTAACAAAGTGGAGATTAACACAACACTGTCATGGCAGAATTAAGATGTAGTTACGTCTTGAACCGGGGCTGGTTTATGTTGCACTTCTCTTCTGTAGGTGGAGCTGAAGGTCAGCATCTTACTTGGGACTTTTACTTCACCAAAACTGCTCCATTTCATGATTTGAAATAGCCACCTATCTTTTTTTTATTTTTGTTGGAATATTATAAACACTGATGATAAGCAGAGTTGCTGCTCCAGGCGTAACTTATTCCCACTGCCCTCCACCTATGAGGTGGCCTTGTCTGACTCCTCTTCCGTTGCTACTATAGGGAGCTGCCTGAGGATAGGTTTTACTACATTGTTTTTCTGGCTAGGAATTTTTTATATTTGTTAAAAGAAAATCATAGTGCTCTTTAAATAACAAAAAAAAACCCAGTAGTTTAAAACCAATTTTGCATTTTTACAAAATAGACAATACATTGTTCTCTTTTCATTCTCAACTTCTGTTAAATCACAAGACCTTTAGTTAGAGGAGTCTCGGGCTTCTATAATTATGGTACATTTCTTTCTCTTTTCTTCTACAACGAATATTATTCTGTCTTTTCTTTCCAAACTGTTAGTTTGCATGGTCTTATGCACAAAAGAAGTTATCAAATTCTCTTATCCTTTTGATGTGAGGGAGTAGGGTAGGTTAGCTGAAGTGCTGGAGACCAATAAAACTGGAGAAATTGTGTGTAATTTTGAGTCTGGCTTACCTTCAGAGCTCGTTGAGTGCTTTTTTTGGTAGAAGGGTGTCACGGTTTAACCCCAGCCTGCAGCTAGGACTGTGCAGCCACTTGTGCAAGGTGCCTGTTGAAGGTGGAAGCTATCAAAAGCATGTTAGAAAAGGACCCTGTGTACCAACTGTGCCTTGGAGTATTATTTATTAAATATCCTCCCAAGATTTCTGTTTACTTAAGAACCTCTGATGTCGAGAGGATCTTTATCTGAAATGCAAGTGACAGCATTTTAAAGATAATTTAATTAAGCCTCTCTGTGCTTTGCTGAAGTAAAATGAATAGATTATGAAGGTAGCTTCGAATAGGCCTGAAAAGGTCGATTAAATTAGATAGAGCACATTAAATTAAACCAGTAGTTATCTGTTACACATAATACAGTGGCGCAAGCTACCCGAAAGGCAGAGGAATGGTGCAGGGGACCACGTTCTTCAGTTTCCCCTAGGACCGTTACAGTAACCTACGTCCAGTTCCTCACTTTGATAGTTTTGTACCTATGATAAAGCAGAGAGGTCTGCTGAGCATACAATCACATATCTATTTAAAACTTAGTTTTGTGAAAAAAAGATGGAAGAAACAGTTTTGTGAAAAACAAGTATGAAAAAGTTTTCTGAGTTTCTTAATGTGGGGTGGAAGACCCAGGAAAGGGGGAATAATGCACATCTTAAGCTAGTGCTGTACCAACCACCAAATGAAATCCTTTTCCCCACGATCATTAACATAGCTTCATCTTTTCAGAGATTAAATTTAACTGCAGGAGGATATCACTGCTCTCCAAATACCCAGTTTTGTGCCGTTGCATAAGCAGTTAAGTAACCAAGGCCCAAATCTGCAAGCTGCTGCATGGCGTGCAGAGCACTGCTGGGCTGGAAGGATGGTGCTAATCCTGATGGCATTAGGCTGTGATGTGGAATGAGTATCAAAGGATGTGCGGACTAACCACTGCCTGTAACACAGCATCCACATGCGGTGCTTGATGCTGCCAGGCACTCAGTCACTGACCGGGTAGTGCCCCGACTGGGGCTGCTTGCACCCATCTGCCAGCGGAGCGATGAGGATGGTGAGGAGCTGGAGGAAGCTGTGTCCCAGGGCCTTTCCACCTTCCTGTCCTATTCTTGAGCCACGCGGCGCTGGGGAGTCCCGGAAGAGGAGTGAGTTGGTTGCCCTCAAGTAAGAAGAGATCCCATTTTCCGCGGTGCTGGTGGGTGCTGCAGCCTCCAGCAGTGATGGAGCTCCTGAGCCCTGGGTGCACCAGGGTGCTGCTTCTCCAGCCCCTTGCCCCAGCCTTCCTCCCAGCTGTGAGGACTTGCTCAGGCTGCAGTTTATCGTCTGATGGCTGGGCTGGGGGCTGGGAGGTGGTTTGCGCTGCTTTTTATTTTTGTAACTAGTGTTACATTGGTAACGTCCCATCTGATCAGCTAAGCAGTGCCAGCAAGGGGTTAAAGCATTTGCGGGGTCCGTGATGGACACACCTGGTCCATGTCTTCCTCTGGATGGTGGTGACTAGCTTGCACCAATAAAAGTAAATAATAATGGAGAGTTGTTACTCTGGGTATTGCTGTGTCTGAAGTATCAAAAAATGTTGCCAAAGAGCGCTATTTAACAGTTGGCTTTGTATTGGGAGATCTTTATACTTAAATTTCATATAAAGTTTCTTAAAGAGTATATTTTCCAGGTCATGCATCTTGGGTGGAAGAAAAGCTTTAAAATAATTTCTTAGGTTTGGTTTCCTAAATTGCAGATCCATACTAAAATACAACAATGCTTTCGGAAAACAGGATTAATAGCAAGGATTTAAAGGTTCTTTCTGATGAGAGTGAAAGCTAAAAGTGGATCGCTGGCCACGTGCCAGATTCCATCAGCTCCACAGAAATATTCATAAGGTAGATCAATAATTAAGCCCGCTATACAAAAGTAATGCTGTGTTCAACTCAAATTGCTCTGCAGTGCCTGTTCATACACAACTGCTTGTTTTCATTTATTTTCCAATTGAGTTTTAGGACTAACAAGATTTACGAGTTTCTTTTGGAGAACTTGATTTGACTGTGTAGTGTATTCAGGTTATTCTGAATAAATTTCCTTAAATTTTTTATCCCAGGTGTTCTGAATTCTCATCTCCTAGGTGAATTGCTGCTGTGCTAGTGTTTTTAATGGGTAAGCTAGTGTGGAAAATGGGTAGGATGGCTGTAGCATTTCCTTAGTCAATAAAGGAAAGGAACAACATAATAACTAAATTTAACTGTTTTGCTCACGTGCGTTAATTTTCTCCCTCTGTCTTTAACCATAATGTTTTCAGTCCTCACTAGAGAGAGATGGATTCAGGAGAATGGGATAGGTCCTGTTTTTTCTTGTGCTTTATCAGCAAAATTATAACAACCTGTAGTTGCAGAATTTCTCTAACTTGTGAGGAAAATAAGTCCTTCTATCTAATTAATTCTATCTAATTCCAGAGGAAATTTGGCAGGGACAGATGCTTATCCCACTTGCGAATGGAGTAAGTTTGATGCAACGTTTAGTAACTGTGGCTTCTACATTCTCAAGGGGAGTAAAGACTTTAATTCTTACGCTTATAGGCTAGAGAGAAGAAATGAGTTTTATACCACCTTCCAAGGGAGAGACTCAGCTCTGCGCAAGGGATGTGCCTTGACTGAAAAATTGAATTGCTGCTGGTAATAGTTTGCTTTCTGCTCTTTGAAAAATTCTGTCTTCCAGGCCTGCAATTACATATCTTCTATTTATAAAACCTCTACTACAAGAGCACTTATGGTAGTGAAAACTAGCTGGGAAATAATTTCCCATTAATTAAGCTCCTACGTATCTCTTAATTCTATTACCTGTATACTCATCCGTTGTATGTACTGGCAGTGGCGTCTTGTATGGTATGTTAAACCCACTCATAGATCATTCATTCCAACTGCGTCAATAAAACATTGACTTGAATAGAGAGCCAGAATAAAAATGACAGAGTTTCAGCAGTCACGGTTTTGCCAAACGATTCATCTGATAAACCGAGCCACGTGATTTGGCACTGTTTTGTTTCTGCAGGGACTAAAAGTTTTCCTGAGCTGTCAGCTGATGATTGCATGACTGATGCACCCCTTTTACAGGGATAAAGTGGATGCCCTTATCTGACCAGGTTGCGGAGAAAAGAACATTCCTGGCTTCTGAGGGGACAGGGGGCTAAGATGAATGAGAGGGACCCTGTGTATATGATCTCTCTGCCTGTTTCAGTTAAGTGCCCTAACTATCAGCTGTTAGGAAGAGCCAAATCCGGCAGCCTGGCAGAGGTGAGGCTGAGCCCCTTTCCAGACCTCCTCGCACAGAGATGCAGCTGGCAGCATGGACACGTGGACCTTGTGACCTCTGGTCCCACCCCAGCTGCTGGGGCTTGGGAACTTACATGTTCCCAAGCAGTACTTTTCCCCCTATTATCATCTTCAGAAATACCATAACTCCTTGAGTCTCGTTCAAAATGATGTCCCCCTCGAGGATGTGCTGGCATGGTATGTTGCAGGCAAGTATGAACGAGCTTCACCTCTGCTTGTATGTTTGGGGTCAGAACTGCACTAGGCATATTCACAACTGCCAGTCATCATATAACTTGCTCCCAGCTGTTCTCTGCTCAAGCAGAACAAACTTGCATCTGTCCTGGGTTAAATCTGGATGGTATCTTTAATTCTTGGCGATGGTTTCAGGCTATAATTCCTCATCTAACTCACATGTCTCCTTACAGCCCCAAAAAGCGAAGAAACCTAGCATTTTGTATGCCCTCTTCTTTTTCTTCTTTAGCAATTATTTATCTGAGCTACATGCTGGCTGTTGGAAATCCTGTTCTAAGCCATCCCACCTTGCCCATGGTTTTTGTAAGGCACTTTGAGGATGGACCTTGGACTATGGATTCTGCCTCTGAGCTCAGATGCCTGAAAGTCAGGTGTTGTCTTGCTTAACATCATGACCTGCAGATACACTGGTGAAGTCAACACTGAATATCTGTCTGAAGATCACAGGGAATTAATCATGAAATTGGATTAAGGCTCCTACTTCTTAACTCTAAGAACTGAGCACTTCTCATTTCCTGTGTAGAATTTAGGAGAGTTGATTTTTTTTTTTATATATATATTTTTCTTTTTTAACAGGAAATATATTTGGTTATCTTTAATTGAGACCATATTGGCTCCTAGTGATATCACTGCTCTGTGATGTTGCTTGTAAAATGATGGTTTTGGTAGTGCATGGATTGATGGTCAGGATTCTTTTTGTGCTTGTGAAATCCTCAGATTTTTAAATGCCAAGCCTGTAAACTCAATAGGAAACTCTAGACATTAAGCTGATGAAATGGTAATTGGTAATACATATGAATAGCCTTCTTCGTGCTATCCAAGGGCCAGAACAGAATCTATCTAGCTGTCAATACAACTTCAGCAGGAATTGTGTGGGTGGATCGGAGCACTTATCCTAGCCATTATGCAGCAGTGGCATAAGTTAATGGAACAGATTGTCAGGGGGACTGTAGGAAGTAATGGCATAGGAAGGAAGATGTGATTTATGTATGAGAGATAATACACTGCATATAATGAGAAAGTTTGAAAAATAATGTATGGAGGAGGCGCACAGATAAAACTGTTAGCATCAACTCAGAAAATAACACTTTATTTCTAGCTGCTTATTGCTTTCTTGAATAAGTGCTAATAAGGCTGAAATCTTCCTGATTTTGGTATTTAATTCAAGCTGAGTTACATTAAAAAAAAAGCAGTTATGGTATTTCTGAAGATGACAATAGGGGAAAAAGCACTGCTTGGGAACATGCTAAAAATAAGGTGATGTTCAAGTTTGCTCACCCTCCCTTTCTGTTTTGGAGCAAAACCTTCAGATCTGCCAGTGTGTTGCCTTTGTAGGATGGATATGGCTTTTGTTACCTTTGAGGAAAGTCTGTCAAGAATTCAGAGCTTATAACAACAACATTCTCCAAATCAAAAAAAACCCCAAAGCCATAGTTTGGTCCAGAGAAAAATCTTCTATCTTAACAGTATCCTGGCAGCTGAATTGCCACAGCTTTCCTTCAGGCTGGGCATCTTCTCCCTGTCTAAGGTGTTGTGATCTCATACAGCCCCCGTAAGCTGAAGGTGAGCCCCTGCGGGACATGTGCAGAGTGGGTTTGTGGGCTGCCCAGCTGGGACGTGGAAAGGGTGAGGAACAACCTGGTAGGAGAGGTGATGACGGTCACAGCCTGCCACCAGGAGCCTGGAGCTGGGTGGAGATGGTGGTGAGGAGGACTTCAGGGAGAGCTGGTGGGACAGAAGAGTCAGGAACTTGAGCAAAGTGAGTGGGGTGACACGGGAGGTGCCCAATCTTTCTCCAGCATCAGAGACCCAAGCAGGAACTTCTGAACAAAGGAAGAGAGAGGAGGATGAGGAGCCTAAGGAACAGGGAGGGCAGGTGGTGGTGGAGGTGGGGAGAAGAGGGTTGAGGAGGATTGAGAGGATTTAGGGCAGAGATGTGGTGGTAGAGCAAAAGAAGTATAAACTCTCAAACTGAGATAAGACAGAAGGTCTGTGCCCACTCAGCATACTCTCCTTTGTGGAAAGGAGCGTGAGCCTTGACTTGTCTTCGTCTAAGATCAGTGTGGAGATGAGGCACAAAAAACCTCCCCAAAAACCATTAAGTGCTGCTCAGATAACGGAGCACTCTCGTTTTGTGCAGTTGGTGACAGATGCTTTGTGATCCTTCGTGTTCATTTATTTTCTTTAGCTATCAGTGATGGATATTCCAGTCTTTTGGCTTCCAAGAACAAAAATCCCAAGGAAGAAATCTGACCTACGTAGCATGTTTGTGAATTGCTGTTTTACATTTGTAGCTTTTCAGTTTGACAGATAAATAACAGTTGCAGGCAGTGCCTCTTTCAGCTGCGAGCAGCACAATTATGATGGGATTGGTTTGGGGGGCATTATAGTTGTTGAGAGCTCAGTAGAAGAGCTGGATTGATTGCACCAGAGCAGTGTTTGCCTGGAGTGCTGGGTTTGCCATGGTAGGATGAGGTACTGGCATTGCTTTCTGCTATTCTCTCACATTGCTTAGCTAATAAGCCTCAACTCAGGCATGAAAGAAATAACTTGGTTAAGTGGATGGCTAAGGTTGTGTGTCCCTATGTTTTTTGGCCACTTGCATTAGGGATTATTGTCTAGTAGTTGGAATAAGCAAAATGGGGGTAAGTAGGTAAAAAGTCCATTTGAGAAATTGTTCGGAATAATTATAGCAGGGCTGGGCAGCCCTTTCTCATCCTGGGAATGAAGAGCTTTGTCTAGCTGAGAGCCATGCGATGTGCACTGTCCGTGGAAAGCTGTGGAGAGCAGAGTTTGCGGTAGGTGCCAGCTGGGTGCTCCCAGCAGTCCCACCACTCTCCCGGGGGCTGGGGCTGCACTGGGGATGTCAGTCTGAGTTGCGTCTTTGGGCTTGTGTCTTATCAAGCAGGGTGCTTGGGTGGCCCAGTGTTCACCCCATTCCAACACAGGACCATGAATTATTTACTAAATGATGTATAAATTGCCTTCTTATCCTTGAGATCTGAAATTCTGGGATGAAGCATGAAGAACACACATTGCAAGCAAACACCTGTCTGTCTTATTTCCCCTGTGGCTGTTAAGTATCTGAGTTTAAGGAGCAGGCAAGTGTAAGCTTGTGATCTGCTTGAAGAAAAATCAGTGTGACAAAAATGGCTAATTGAGCACAGCATTTGAACAGCTGGCTGCAAATGGCAGAGATGGCATGTCAACTCAACAGAACAAGACGACTACATTGGGTATCCAGCACCTCGCAGTTAGCTTTGAAGCCCTTGTTATGCCATTCTCAGAGCAGGTGTCACATCTTCGAAGGGAAATATTACAGGCTTTGATGGAAGATAAGAAAGATGTTACACATACGCTTAGTGTAACTTTAAATAAAGGAATTGTATTTTAAATGCAGATGTCTTGCTTGGTTTTGAGTTGTAAGGAACTGAACTGCTGTCTTAGAAATTGATTTGCCTTTTAAGTGTCGTGCAAACCTATTTTTAGGATTGCTAATGCGTGTTTCTCTTGTAACCAATTATACTCGCTACAAAGAGGAATCAACATTTTCTGGAAGTGTATGTACGTGTTGTGCTACACCGTATATACATATGAATAAGTGTCAGTCATGGTGTCACCTGAGAATTAGGGCAGCTCAGTGTCTGTGGTGGGATGGATTGTGGTTCACAACCTGGAAATGGCCCTGATCCCATTCAAGATGTCATTTTGGAGCTCTCTCACATGGCATCCTGTTATTTGTTGGTCCTAATGATAAAAATAATGACAATTTCTGAATAAAATACAAGCTTAGGGCAGCATAACAGTCTGACTGGTCTGCCTGTTTGGGTCTAATCTGTGGTTTCACCGACACACATTTGCATGTTTAGCATAGAAATGAAACCAGGCTATTTCTGCTGAAGGAACATGCAGTGTGCTGGGACTGTGCTGGGCCACCCCAGCTGCAGCAGAAGGCAGCTCTTGGGACCTGCAAACTTCTGATTCTCTCAGGTCTGACTGCTGTTTCTTGCACCACAGCTTTCACCCATTTACAATAATGAACAGCAAATCTTTTGCAAATATTTATATGGCTATTCCCCTTTAACTCCTAGGAGAGGGAGAAAATAAATCAACTTCCAGTTGCTGGTATTTCAGCTTATCTTTTTCTGCAACTGTAGCTGCTGACCCAAATGTGAACACACAGAAAACATATGCTGCGTTTTATTTGCCAGCTATAGACAAGATGGTTTTGGAGTGCGTGAGATGTCACATCTGTTTATTCAACAAAATATTGTCGTCTCCATTGCACTGAATGGCTTCCTTTGTAGTAAATGCTGCATTTCAGGATGCCTGTTATATTGGGTCTGTGAACTGTTTTAAATGTGTGTTATCTTACAGAGTTTCTCTTTTGTTTACAGCAAGGGAAGCCGTATGTCTTTGATAGAGTGTTACCTCCTAATACAACCCAGGAACAAGTTTATAATGCCTGTGCCAAGCAGATTGTTAAAGGTAGGTGTTATCTTTGTTTATTCCCACTTGGGGGGAGGGAAAAAGATGTCTCCCTGTCCCCTCAAGCTATTTAAAGACAGGATAATAAATGTTTATATGTCTGTGTGGGAGTTTAGTAATTAGTAATTCCAAGAGTTTCCTTTTTTAAGGACTTGTCTGTGTTAAAAAAAAAAAAAAAAAAAAAAAAAGCAAAACAAACAAATAAACAAAAAGAGCTGAAGGAATTGCACTAGTTGTTCCTTACTTTCTCCTTGTGTGTGACTGTTATTCCACACAAATACTTGCTTTTTGTGATATATGATAAACAACAAAAAGCATGTTCTTCATGCAGCATGAGACTGTTCAGTATGGAATGAACTATGTCTTTGATATGGATAGCTGTGTCTTTGACTGGAATGATGGACCACTAAAAGAAAGCATAGAAGGCACTGGTTTTGTAGCTGCCTTGCGTGCAGATAGCTTGCATTTAAAAATGAAACGAGAGCACAAGTGCCTGTTGTATAACACCCTATTTGTTTAAAACAAAACTTTCATAAACTGTTGAAATATCAAGATTTTAACTTGAGAATCAAACTTTTTGGGTGCATTTTCATTGCCTGCCATACTTTCCCCACCTCCCAAATCACTCAGACCTCCCACTCGGTTCTGATGCTGGATAGTACATCCGTGATGGTATTACAACTGGATAGTCCATCCATGATGGTATTGTGGTCTAGTTGTTCGCTGGCCTTGTGCAGTGTCCCTGTGCCCCCCAAGATTTGGTCTGCCATTTTTGTTTTTAAATCAAAGTATGCAAACAGTGGGAATGGTGTCAGAGCTGGTCAGAACTGTGCTTTTATAGCAATGCAAGGCTGCATATTGAATGCTGTGAGATTTACGAGGCATGAGAGATTTGGGCTTGTTCAGAGGTGCAGGAGCTACTGAAGCAGTGTTGAAGGACTCGGTAGCGTTCCAAGCGTGGAGCTGGATCTGCTGAGAGCTTGTGTGTGCTGCCGGTGGGGAGAGGTCCCTGTGGTGAGCAGCCCTGCTCCCAACCCTGCGTTCTCTTCTGAAGGAAATTGCTTGACTCGCTCGGAGAGCCTTGAGCAAACCAACATGCGTGTAGACTGGATGGTTGGGGGTGAGGACCCGAAGCTAAGTTATTTGATGTTGAAGAGAGGAAATGAGTCATAAGACTTCAGTTACTTCTTCTCAGTGGGGAGCCTAATTACAGCAATTCTGACTTCAGACGGGTAAGCCTGTAATAAAAACTGGTGGGACTGGAGTGGTAGAGCTTAGAAATCATTAGTTTTGGGTTGCTGACACACCACTCAACTTTTTTAAGTTTGGGGAACTGTTTCAATACTACAGTGTGTGCTAACAGAAGCAACAGAGCGCCGTTTGTAGCTTTGCGGAGGGTATTTGTATCTCCTGTGGAAGTTGGTTTCCTCTGAAAATAGTAAGAAATAAAATCCTGTTTGAGAGCAATTTGGAAGACCTAAATCAGTGACTAATTCTTCATTAACCAAATAGAAAGCTAAATGCTTCCCAAAGTCCTATTTGAAAATAGAGTTCAAACATACTTTTGCATGTGTGTTAACTTAGACCTTCTAGATACCTTGAAAGGTAAGTTTGATGTGGGGGAGGGTGTAGAAGAAAGGAAAAGAGAAAGAGAAGTGGGGAAAAAAAGAGAGAAGGAGAGAAAGTGGGGAGAGTGATGGGGAGGAAGAGAAAGGGAGAGGCGGGAGAGAAAGCGAGTGTAAGACAGGGAGGGATAGCACAGCATTACTGGAGTGATGTTCTTGAGCTCTGGGTTTACGTTTCCTTATATTTAATTTCCAGTTTAAAGCCTAATAAAGTGAAGAATGTGAAACGTACTGGGCTGTTTCTGATAGAATGGAACAATGTAATTTACTCCATGGAAATATGAGCTGAGTGCATTGCAACTTGGAGCACTATTTAAATCTTTGAGACTTTTTTAGATAAGTTTTCAAGGTTGCCATTTGTTATCAGATTTCATTATACTCCCATGAAATGGCTGATGGTTTCATTGTGATTAATGTTATTACAGAAAATGCCAGCTGGCCTAACAGTCTAAAACAATGGTTACAATAACTATGTTGACAATGAGAATGATCTCAATGAGGTTTTTTTCACTAAAGAAGAAACTGGATTAGGCTTAAGTAAACAGCTCAGTGACTAAGTCAAAGTATTTCACATTCCATATGTGAGAAACATGAGAAACAGGGAGTTTTTTAGAGGAGGAGAAGTAATCTGTTTGTTACAGCAGTTTGCATCTGGCTGGGCACTGGGATGGTGTTTCTTCAAGGTGCTGCCAAGGGCAGAGGTACCAGTAGTGGAAGCATGTGGGGAAATATTACTGGTGCATATCAACACAGTTTGGGGAACTTGTGTTTGAATTTTTTTCAACAAAGTAAGAAATATCGCTAAATCTGAAAGGGAACAATAGTGTGATCGCCACCACTTTTGCTTTGTTTCCCATTGCTTTTTACTGCCAGTAGACAACTTTATCTGCTCAGTCTACACAGATGGATGTGTGTATCTGGATTTTGCATCTTTCCTACATTGAGGGGAGAATACATAATGGCCATATATTGCTGAGCACTGGAGCTGTGAGCACGTTGGTGCACATGTGAACATCTGTGCATTTGTGTGTCCTGTGAGGAGGGGAAAATTGCTTTAATAATTTTTTAGGTGGTGGGGTTGCTCTCAGACTCGGTAGCTTATTGGCTTTCTATTCTGGTTACAAATATGGGCCTCACATGCTGCGTCATAGAACTAGGAATCTTAGCGATGGAGAAGATAAGTATGGAGCTAAAAATTTGGTTGTAGAAATGAAGCTGAAAGGACTGCTATAAAACCACTTGGTCTGTCTTCTTGCCATTAAGACTCCTATAGTCGTCAGTGGTCCATTTGAAAGGTCTCCAGTCCATAGCCGCCCGTGGTGACCTGTTGCAGAGCTCTGCTGGGACTCTGGTGCTGCCGGAAAGACCTTCTGGGTCGCTAACCCGAGTGAGTCCGTGTTGTAGCCCCAACACAAGGGCTGTGGTTTTAGACTGTTGCTACTTGTCCTATCCATCCTCATCAGGAAAATCACCATCTGGCAGCAGTTGAGTGGCTGAGTGAAGTAGCTGGCTTTTGTGGGGAGAGCAAATCAAACTGGAAGTCATTGTAGAGAGAGTTGGACCAGGAATTAAAAAAAGCACTTGTTCTTATTTTGTTTGGTATGAGTTATGTAAAAATCCCAACTGATCTTTGTTCGGTCACTTTGCTCATCTGTTATTTCCCCCCTCTCCTTTGCTCTTAAGTTTTGTGCAGGCTGTTTCTATCAGCATCTGCCTTCTCTCTTTATCCAGTTGACAGATGGTTTATTGTATTTTAAGGTGGAAAGTCTTCTAACTAAAATAACCTCTTCTACCACAGAGACCACTGACTTTTTTTAATTGCAGGTGATGCAAAGGACTGTGGTATTTTTTTTAATAGAATAAGGTATTTTTTGCTAATTTGGAAGGTAAATTGCTTGTCTGTGCTTCCTCAAACAGTGATGTATCTTAGTATATCTTGATGCAAATTCTGAGTAATTTTCTTACATAACAGTAGATTAATCAGGTTATTTCCCCCCTAGGCTGTGTACCAGTATAAGGCTGACATTGTACATTGCATTCACCTGGATATAATCAGCCTTTTTTTTTTTTTTTTTTAATTCAACCTATTTTTTTTTTAAATGTTAACCATGTTTGGCAAAAATTGGAAATAGTAGTAGTGAAGTAGATTGTGCTTAACTGTCCTGTGCTAGAATTTAAAAGGTACTTGGATGCTAGGTGATATTTTAGAAACAAAAAGGAGTTGCACATGTTTGCTTGAGGATTTCTGACTTCCTCCCAGGACAACTAGCTATATTTTTTGATTTCTAAGCACCTTTGAAATTCTGGTTCTGTACACCTTCCAAACATGATTGGCTTTCATCTAAAGAAAAAAACAAACCTTCCAACTTCTAGCTAGATTTTAGTTTAGAATAAAAAAGTCCAAATGCAAATACTTTCTTTCTTTGCTGGCTAACAAAGACGGAACCTTCTATATACAACAGATATGGAGTACTTGCAACTGGATCTAGTCTCCAAAGTTAAATACGACTCCCTCCCTGTTCTGCTTAGATGTGTCTATGTTTAGTAAGAAAAGTGTCAAGTAAGCTTTTTATTTAAAATATTTCAAATAGAGTTGCATTAAACGTTCCCTTTCTTATAGGCTATATTGAAATTTAGTATTGATCTGATTAGATTTTTAAAAAGGAAACAATATTTTTGTATTAAAAACAAAATAACACTCCTATCTCCTATGAGCTACTGCCACTTGTCTCATGCTGCAGATCCACAGTTACGCCCCTGTCTCTACCTCCTTGGTCCTGTGCTCCGTATTTCTGCTGGTTCGCCCAAGTTAGACCCATTGGTGTGAGTTGAGTGGAGCTCCTAGCAGAATTCGTGTTAAAGTTTTAATTATCAACAATCTTCAGGAAATTGCTAAGCAGCTAATTTTCTTTTGTTCATACTTTAATGACTTCCAAAGGCAATGCTCAGTATACATTGGGGTTTCCTTTTAAAAAAGTGCTGTTAAATTTGCACCCCCAGAAGTTCACATGAATGGGCTTTGAAGGTGGTGGAGCCAGAGGGCTAGCAGCGAGGCTCGCCAGCTCTTCAAGCTACCGGTGGAGTAACCCTTCCCTCCCACTCAAGTTCCTCCTGAACTGAACTGAAAATGGATGTTTCCTTCAGAAAAGAACTGATGAATGAATGTTTTGAAATACCAATAACATGAAACTTGGTGCTATTTTGAAGCCTGTTGGTGAAATTATGGGTCAAAGGCATGAACTCAAGATAGCACTGCATCTATGGCTGGACATCTGTGTTTTTATCTTTGCAATTATTATTTATGCTTCCTTATTTTAAACTTTGTCTCCTTAAAGCAAGAATAAGCAGTGCCTCTATTTTTATAAACAGATGAGGATGCTAAATTCATACAAAATGTTAATACCAGAATGACAGTAATTATAGTCTCCAGCTTTGTCCTTCTTCTAGAGTTCAAGATTTGAAAAATTTACCCAGCGATACCCTATGGAGGTCTATGCAACCCCTGGCATGTCTGTCCTCTTCAGCTCCCCAAAATAGTTCTGCCACAACTTAAACAGTTATGCTCCATGTTTAATTAGACTATATATTTTTAAATGGCTTCATTCCAATTTCATCCTTACTCACTGTTGCTGTACAGGAAATGTGGGTCTATGTAGCAGTTGTCTTTAAAAAAAGATCTCGTGCCCTTTCCTTTTTTAAAATCCATTTATTTTCTTTGAAAATCACCTTTGTGTTTTTTCTATGAATTTTTTCATGCTAGTTCTTTCTCCATTCTTTTTATCTTTTTCTAATGTACCTTATTTAATTATCCTTCCTATCTGGACCATCTACACATACATATGGAGATACAAATAAGGAGGCTGTATGTGTAAATGTAATATATATGACATTTTATGTAATAATATATAATATAGTCATGTGTATATATTTACTGTAAATACACACACAGACATATACTTTTTTCTCCTGGTAGTCTCTATTTGTATAGCTGTAGAGGGTGGGAAATGTAACATATTTCAGAAGCAGAAAGGCCAACTCTAACAGCAGGAGATGCGTTTGGAAGTGGCCATGGACAGGAAACTTTCTGCCCTGCCAGATGGTGGCTGCTCTCAGTCCCCTCTGCGGGCTGCAAGAGTCCAGCTTTCCTTTTGCTTTTCTTCTTCACTGTTGGCTTCCCCCTGCATTTGGTGTTTCTGCTCCAGAGGCCCATGGCAGAGCTCCGGTGCCAAGTATGATGCCACTGGCTCCCACAAGAACATCGAGCATGGTGCTGAGGGGAATGTGGGTGTCCCTAAGCAGAGCACCTGGCAGCATCCTTCCCACTGCCCTCGGGGCTCTGGGGGTCTCTCGGAGGAGGCTGATGGGGGCAGCACAGGGTTATCACCACCAGGTTTTAGACTGAAGGTTTCCTTCAGCAACTATAATAAGTATTATTCTATGTTTTTACATGAAAGCTGCAGAAATAGGTGGCCCTCCTTAAGACTTTAAATTCAGTTGCCTGGAGCAAGTCCAACTCTAATCCTTTCAACAGCAATGAATGGACATGGGACTGTGCGTAAGAACCAGCTGGTTTACAACCCTCCTGTATTTCTGAAAGCTATGATAGACATTAACCACTGCAAAGTTAAAAATGGGTATTTTTGTATCTTAATGCAATATAAAATTACTCTGCCTTGAGTGAAGTATATTTTCAATAAAGCCAATTCCTGTTTGTCTGACTTTCTTCTTTCTTTGCTCTCCTGCTTTGCAGACGAGCTTGGAAATTAATGAGGCCATGAAATCTTGAGGGTGTTATAGGAGTAGAAAAAGTATGAATTTGTTTAATTTTCTCTCTGTTATATAATGGCTTAAAATGCATTTCCATGTTACAGAGATAGACTATATAGTATCTAGTGTCCAGAGATGTTTTTTTCCAGGAAAGTGAAAGAGAAGTCAATAATTCTGTAATTCTCTGAGTTACATTTGGTTATGATTTTTTTTTCCCTAGAGATGGTTAGCTTTGTTACATTTTTCCCATTCTTTATTGTGCAAACTATTTTCTAATTGAGCTTCAACATTGTAGAAGACTTATGAAATGCTGATAATGCAGCTAAACCGTCAATATGATTTTTAATTGTTTTCCTTCTTCTTGCAGATGTTCTTGAAGGCTACAATGGCACAATCTTTGCTTATGGACAGACATCATCAGGAAAAACGCATACTATGGAGGTACAGTGGCAAAATTAAATGAGTTTGGTAGCAGCAGTAGAATTATATGTACCAATTACCTGAACAAGCCCGCTATCTGGAGCACTCAGCTGTGAGTGACATATAAAAAGGGATCTGGGTATGTTTAGCTTCTACTGCCTTTTAGGCTGTAGTATTTCTTTCAGTGTGGAGATTTTTTCAAGAGATGTCTATACATACCTACCTAAACTAACAAATAGTGAGTCAAAAATATCAACTATAGCTTCTCTGTATTTGTCATAACAGTTTAGGTATGTGTATATTTTAAAGGTCTTGAGTGAGATTTGTTAATCCACAAATGAAAACAGTAATGAGGGTCTGTAGAGTTCCCTGGCATGCAGGATTACGAAAATTCATGCCTGGGTTATTGGTTTTCTCATTTGCACTCCCCTTCTGGGAATACCACTCTCAGCACAGATGGATGAATTTGAGAATTGTTGCTTTGGAGGAGAAGAATACCAAATTATACCAGATTCCAGTAGCTGAGGTCCTTAGTCTTTTTATATTTCTGCTAGGTGAAGCGTGAGAGTATAGGTTTTTTTCCTGTGGTGTTTTTTTTTTTTTAAATGGTTCAGTTAGAACATACTTAGATATTTTAGTCTCTTGCTGAAAAAGGCAGATCATTCAAGCATTTAATCCTTGCACAGGACTGTTCCATCACAATGCTGTAGAAGCTGGATGTCTTGGAGCATTTCAGTTTAACTGTGAACTTTAATACAGGAGGGCTACAGCGAAGTTTTGCTAAATGAAAGGAAAAAATGAGCTTTCATTTGTTTAACAGCATCAGATGGTTTTTGCTATATGATTAACACGGGTGACCTACCTAACCTGAAGGTTAAAGGAGATGGAAAGCAATATTCTCTCGAGCCAACAGGCCCTGGTGAAATTGCCGTTCGATTGCCACAGTTGCTCCTTTCCTGGAGGATGCAATAACTGATGCCTCATGTCTAATTAAGTCTGTCCTTGTGAGGATGGGGGGAAATCGCTAGCTCAGTCCTCACAGATGGCACAATGGTTGAGTAATCCACCAGCTCTGAATGTAATTAAATCAAAATGTCTGCAGGGCTTGAGCTGGTGCTTCCACATGGCATGGGGAAAGATCTCTTAAAGCCAATTTATATTCAGAATTACAAGCTGCGAAAAAGAAAATGACTGTAGAAAAATGGCTGGTTTACTAATTTAATAATAAAAAAGAGCTGTCATTTTAAAGTGGAATCAGGTCTATATTCAGTTTTAATCCCCCTTTTAACTGAACATCCTCTTGTAAAGTTGCTAAAGTATGTTGTGGAAGAAAAAAATAGTCTGTAGTTGAAGAAATAGTAAATCCTCTTGGTAAAGCTGTTATGGAGGATTTTCTGTGAAATGTGAAATACTTCATAGTGTTAGTGGTAAGCTTAAACAGGACACGGTAGTATAATATAGCCAGGATAGGCTTTCTGACATACATAGGTCTTTCTTCTGTGCTAGATAAAACATTTGTCAACCTGTATAGCAGGATATAACCAAAACTGTCTTAAAAATTATGTATTTCTGCCCATAAGATTGAATTGCTCAGCTTTGACCTCATAGTACGGTTTTCAACACTAAGGCCCTATAGGTTGTAGTTGTTATGTCAACATCCTGAAATAAAACTGCACTGCCTCAAATGTTACACTTCACTAACTACTGCCTGCCTGCTATGTTTAAATGTGGAAATTAATGTTCTTATTAAAATGAGAGGCTTTAATGAGCAGAGAACTCTCTGTCCTGGTGCTCTGGGGGAGTTCACTAACTGCAATGTCAGCACGGCAGCAGCAGCACATTTCTCCATACTCTTTCTGAGGTTACAGCTAAATCCATGAAAGTGTTTTTTTTTTTTTTTTCTTTTAAATATATTTTGTTTCAGCTTTCCAGTGAATAGCCTACCTTTACCTTTGTCTTCCCTTCCAGTTTATAGTCTCCATAAATTAGAGTGGGACCCACTTCAGTCATCTCTTGTTTTAATAAAAATCCATGGATAATGAAGTAAAAATGATATATTTTTTATCAATATGTCACAGAGTACTGGTGTTACAGTGGTTTAAAGATCTTAACTCTTTCTTTGCAAAGCGTTGAATGGGATCTTGCTTCACTGAAGTTTCTACTGACTTAAATAGAAAGCCCAAGCCCAAGAAGCTGTAGATGCAATGGTTGAGTTACATGCACAATTAATCATGTTGTACAGATTGCTTTCTCTTCTGAGCTAGAGAAAGCTATGTAAAGGAAAACAGAATTATTAGGGGGCTTGTTGAGGCTAGAATGTTTAATTAAATACTTCTATAAGTTGTCACTTATCCAGAGCCCAAGCGATTATTAGAGGAAAGCTTTACCTCGTGCAGTGATCCTAGTGCATAGCTCTAGCATTTCTCCTGTAGCTGCTGCCTTAGGAATCATGCGTCCTGCAGTGCTATATAGCCTAGACGTACCCTTGGGTGCATTAATGTGTGCTGAAGAAATACCTGCAAATCTCTGTTTACTCTAGAAAAACTCCTTTCCCCTCTGTGGAAAACTCTCTGTGCAGTAATGTAGGGTAGTCTGCTGGTTTCAGTGAGCCTTTCAAGGACTTCTTCAGGAGGAAGGGACGGAGAGTGAAGAAATTGTATTGCAGTCTCTGCTCTGTAACAGCGCTGTGTGATGGAGCGAAGTGCTGCGCTGGCAACTTAAAACAAGAAGAACAGGCAGAGTCCTCCTCAGACGCTGGCCATTGAAGAAGAGGGCTGACCCCTTTGATCCCTCAGCTTTATACCGAGCATGATGCCGATGGGATGCAATACCCCATTGGTCAGTTTTGGGTCACCTGCCCTGTCTGCTTCTCCCCACATGTGTGACCCCTCTAAGTTTTTCCACTTCCGACCCTCCAACGTGGCAAATACAAGCGAGCTGACCTTGGTTGTTGCAGCAATAATTGTAGGCAAGAGCCTCTCTGCATACCGTTCCTTGGTATTCGCTATAAACGTCAGGCCTTATCTCTGCTAGAGGCAGTAACTGTCTGAAAAACATGCCGTTGATTTCAGAGAGTGCAGTCACTTAGAACGGACTTGACTGAAAAGTAAAATTACTGAAAAGGAAAATTGTGGTTTTTTGTTCTATCTCAAACCAGGACACAGACCAAATCTGAATTCCCATGATTTGGAATTGTATGGCTACCCACTATATTTAAAAAAAATAAAAATAATTCCCTACCACTCTTTGGAGTAAGATGCTTTGTTGTGCTGATACGGGCAGTATTACTTGGACAAAGATATATTCAAAAGGTATATTAGAGTTTCTAGACTCTGTGTTCTGATGGAGCCTTCCAACTATTGACTTGTTATTGCATGTTTAAGCAGTTTGATAAAACGTTTGGAAATAACAGTACAGTGTGTGCTGTAGTCAGAAAAGGTTTTTATTTCGAGTTAATATTTCTATTCAGTTTTCAAGTGTTAGCTTTCCTGTATATGTCTGCCTTTTTCAAAAAGAGTAATACAACTAAAAGGAGCCATGCAGCCAGGGAAATTGTTGTTTTTATTTAATATTCAGTTCTTGAAAGAATAGAGGAAGGTAGTTGTGCATATTAACATGGAGAACAGTAGCGTTTGTAAGGCGCAGTTCTCTGGCAACAGGCCCAGCAAGCTCAAATCAGAATATATTACTCTAATCCCCAAATCCCCACAACCCAGATTTCCCTTTAGCTTTCTAGTATAGTGGTGAAAGAGAAACAAAATGCTTTAATACTTCTTGCTTGTGACATGTTTCCAAACATCTGATTTAACTGGGAGAACTGGGCTGTAATTTGTATGTTTATTTATGTTTATTCCTCTATCTTTAATCAGAGAGCAACAGTGTAGATAGCGGCAGGACAGCACACTTGGCAAATGGCAGGAGCTGACAAAACAAATAGGTGCTCTGTCAGGTGAAGAGTGCTAGCACGTTGAGTCATTCTGCCACCTTTTTGGTGCACTTATATCAAGCAAATCCTCCCCAAAGCAGCAGACACGTTCATAGGGGTCCGCTGGAGGAAGGTGTGTTTGCACAAGGCTTCCTCCTCTCATGTGCCTGAGCAAGGCTTTCCGAGTTACGGTTTGGTTTTGTGTCCACAGGGGAAGCTGCACGACCCTCAGCTCATGGGAATCATTCCAAGAATTGCACATGACATCTTTGATCACATCTATTCCATGGATGAAAACCTGGAGTTTCATATAAAGGTAAATGCAGAATGACGCATTATGTAATGGGTCGGATGGAAGAAAGTCGATCTGGACAGGAAATCTGCATTCACGCTATAACATTGTGCTGCAGAAGTTCTCCATTCTCCCTTTTTTAACTCAAAACAACCCTCCATTATTTTACCCAGGACATTTATTAGGAATAATCCCATACAGTTAATGCCCTTTGATAGAAATTTTTTTGGAGTGTGTTTTCAGCTCGTGTTTGCTAGTCCTTTGATTGCCTTGTCTCTCACCGCAGTTGGTAGGCTAGCCAACTTGGTAAGAAATAACACACTTATTTCACTGCAGCTTCTCCAAAGACTGTACCTCAGCCTCACTAGTTGTGACCATAAATACCATTGATTTGCATGACATTTGTGAGAATACTGACACGTTGCTCCTATCTCAAGGATATACACAGTCCTCCATAATATGTGGGTTTGAAATGGAGGAAAGGTGGCTTCGGGCAATTTATGGAAGGATACTTAGAAGTAATTTTTAGCTCAAAAATTTATGTATGGGTTCCTTAAGAATGGTGGTCTAAATCTTGATTTGAACAGCTACTACGTTTTTCCATGTCACTATCTCGATCCCAACCATATGATCGCTCAAATTTTTTGAGTGACCTTTAATTCCTGCTGTTCATCCAGTCTCCTGGGGAGCTCTCAGCCATGGGGGGGCATTGGTCCGTCTGGCAGAGTCAGGGTCAGGATACAGCTTCCTTCTGAGCAGAACACCAGTAAAATTACCCAGTGGGTTGCAGGAAAAATAAGTGCTCGTCTGTATCATCCTTCCCCCAAAAAACACAAAATATACCTGGATGGTGTCAGTGAAGTTAAGTACCTGGGCGCAGGCAGAGTGTGAAAACACTGTCCCTTCTCCTGCGGTGACCAGGTGATGGTCTCTGAGAAGGGAGCTCTCCTCCTCTGTTCCTCTTGGGCCTAAAACTTAGAGATGAGTGGCCTTTTAGTACTGCTTGCATTGAAGCCCTTGAAGCACTGCTGAGGGTATATATGTGTGTGTGTGTATATCTATCTATATGTGTGTAATGTATGTGTGTGTGTGTGTGTATATAGATATATATTGGTGCCCATTCATGGGGGTGCTCATGAAGTACAGACAGAAGAAGCAGCCTTACGAAGTACAGATAAACCATCTGAATATTTTAATAGACCCTAGATTGTAAAATATTGAACTCCTTAAGAAGAGATGCCTCAAAATTTTCCTAGAAATGGCTTCCATAGGAGCGACACTGATTTCTTTTCATCATCTGTAAAGCTGTCCTGTGGCTACTGCTGTTCTACTGGTAGCACTTGGATACACTTTGATAGCACAGATGGGGACGCCCTTGTACAAGATGTAGTAAATTCCTGTCCTGGCAGAAGATTATCACTTTATAAAACATGTTCTACCAGCGCTGAATTGTTTCAGTGGTTTCCTATCATAGTTGACGTTTATGAATATCTTAACAGAAAAGCTGCCTAAATAGCTATGAATGAGCGAGTGATTATACAAGGAGCTGTCAGTGAGAGAAATGCATGTTCTGTCATTGGGAGCAAGAATTTAACCAAACTGTCAGACTCTTTTAATAACTGAGCCAATGTTGAAAATTAATATAATTTTTTTTCTCTCCCTTTTTAATAGAGACCCGTTTAGAATAGGGAAGGAAACTGGGTACCTCCTGTGTCTGTTGGTCCTCAGCAGTGTGTTAATCGGATAATATAAAGCACGCAAGTTAAGGCTGGGTGAACTAGACTGTTGAAATGAGCTGGTCCAGAGGATGGATTTAAATGGGACATGGGTGAAGTAAATGCACAAAAGCAAAATGTATCTGTTGTCACATAGGAAGATCAAAAAACTAGACATAATTTATTTTTCACATGAGACAACATGATACTTTACTAAATAGCTAGAGTTTACTGATGCCTAGAACGTAGCAATCTAGTATTCTAGCTACGTAATCCCTGGGTAAAGCTTATTTAGGGTACGGTCAGGCACCACGCCCCTGACACGTTTCTGTTTGCTTCTGTGAGTTGAATACCCTTTTATTAAGAGTCAGTCAGTCATTCTCCCTCTCCTTGATTGTGGGGTTTTTGTTGTTGTTGGTTTTTTTTTTTTTTTTTTTT
>VXBH01000652.1:1859488-1908250 GCA_013400035.1 Rynchops niger
TTTTTTTCCCCGACAGTTGTCTCTCTGTTACAGAACAGCTCATTTTCAGTTTCTTCTTTGGGACTGGATTCAAGACAGAACTTTTACATATGCTTCATTTAAAAGTTTGATTTAACATATATTGCTTATATTATGTAAGTTGTATGTCAGACCATGTCTGCTTTTGTGCTGTGAATATCAATATATCTCTTACAGCTGTCAAACTTGACCCTTCTCGTGATGCAGCTGGACTAATATGATAGTAGCTTAATTGATTTCATTCTGTTCAATATTATTGTCAATTTTGCCTATATAAAAAAAAAAAAAGAAAAAGAAGAAGAAAAGATTTATCTGAAGTATTTTTGGTATACTTGATGAATCATTGATAAATGGAGAAAGATCAATGACTTGTAAATCATTCAAAATACAAGTATGTTCACATGACAGATGTAATTTGAACTCTGTGGGAGGTGGGTTTATTTTTAGTTTGGTGCTTTTTGTTTTGACAGATACAGAAATATAGGTACTGCGATTTTTAAATTGCCAAAGTTTAAATCTGTGATGTTTATGATTTCTTAATTAGGTTTCCTACTTTGAGATATATTTGGACAAAATAAGGGACCTACTCGATGGTAAGTTCTGCACTTCTTAGGGGACTAAGTATGTTTTGGCTGGGTATAGTGCTTTGAACCAACGCTTAAGGGGAAACAGTTACTTTCTTTGAGAGTGATTTAAGTGTAAGCTGCATGACTGGGTTTGTGAAAGAGAATTTTGCAGTTTAAGTCATCTGATCTCTGACTCCTGCGCACCTACCTCTGCAGTGCTACATAGCTTTATTACAAACCAATGAGTACAGAGAATTTTACAGACTTCAAGGCAGGTCTGAGCCACATTGGCAATGTATATTCTTAAAGAAAAAAACCTGTAATTAACAAATTTATATAGTATTCCGTTTGTGGGACTATGAAAGCACTAGCAAGGGACAGTGAGGACAAGCAACAGCTTGTTAAATTTTATTAAATTTAGAATACATTCGGTTCAACTTATTCCTCACTTTGCTTCTGTTAGGTAGAGTTTGTTTGGGGCGATCTGTCTCTTTTACAATTTGTGTCTGTATATGTGTGCTGCGTGTTAATGAAAGTGTGAATTGCGTGTGTTGAATCAGTCTGAAGAGAGAGAAATGTACGCTAATGGTAACACAAAACCAGGAACGTGGATCTGAGCTTTGCAGAATTCCAGTGAGTTCTTCTGTCTATTTTGAAATTCTTGCTGCCTTGGCAAAATACAACTCCTTCTGTGTTTATTTTATTAATACAAGCAGTAAACAAAAGCTTTTGTGCCCTAAAGCTAGCTTTAAAGAAACAGGTACAAGACTGACAGAACAAGAAACAAATTTTATATAGCAGAAATACTGGCAGTTCATAAGGAATGGAAAGTGACTACAGTTCTCATTTACAAATTTAATACATTCACGGTATTTGTCTCTCGTGCTTATAGTTGACACATTATTACCTGTGGAATATTCCTAATGATCTCCATCATTTTTTGTAGTGTCAAAGACAAACCTCGCTGTACATGAAGATAAAAACAGAGTCCCATATGTTAAGGTATAAGGAAAATTTGATGCTCAGTTTTTCATTCTTTCTCACATATGCATTTGTTTACACATTTCCATTTGTATCACAGTGCATTTGCTGAAATAATTCAACTCGCGTTTGGAGTCTTGAATGTTCAAGTAGTATTGGTTCCTGAAATATTAATGGACTTGTATCATGTTTGCTTTATTTTCCTGACTTTAAACATTTACATTTTGTTAGTATGGCGTTAAATTTTATGTATTCATATTCTCATTCATGTCAGATATGGAAGAGAACATCTTGAAGAATTTTGTTCGCTAAGACTTTGTTGCATAGATGCTGTAATCTTGCAATATTTTACAACAGATGTGTTAGGATTTTTTTTTTTTTATGACATCCTGGCCCCTCACTTAAATGTAATATACTTTTTATGAACATATGTGTGCCTTAATAAAATACATATAATATTATTCTGTTTATTCTCATCCTGGGGAGGACAAAAAAAATTGATAAAATAATTCCTTCAGTAATATTGCGTTAAGGCAGAGAATAAGGGCTATGCATCTTGTCTTGTAGTTTGAGAGAGAAAAACTAATTTGGATATGTAATTTAACCCAAATTAGTAACAGGAATATATGCCATATCATTCCATGTGTTCTACATGTAGAAACTCTTTTCTACTGCATGTTTGGATTTGCCCGAGTCTTCAATCTTGTGAAAGAAAATTGTCCCTCAAGTTATGCCGTGGAGTGCTCCTCAAAGTCATACAAAGGCATGTTTTGGTCCATTGCCTCGCTAATGATCACATTGGCTGCTGATGGCTCTTCTAATTATTTTGTTCATTAGTACTAAATATTCTTCCTGATGGCATTTGGAGTACTGGGACACTTCCTAAACTTTTCTATCTTCGACTTGCGTATTTCTAGGGTTGTACAGAAAGATTTGTATCTAGTCCTGAAGAAGTTTTGGATGTCATTGATGAAGGGAAAGCTAATCGTCACGTAGCCGTTACAAGTAAGTGTTCTGGCTATAAAGTGTGGGTGGTTGTAGCTTCCTGGTGATGTATTGATTCTTCATGTTCACAGAGGGCTTTGAGTTACTTAGATGAACGATGTAATGATGCACAAATTATAACACTCTAAAATTAATAGAGCTGTACTTTTTTTACCGCTTCACTGCATACAGAAACATTTATTGATTTTCGGCTTTGACAACTTCTGAATTTAATATATGGCATTATTTAGTATTGCTATATAAAACATCAAAATATGTATTGTCACGTATAGTAGAGATATTTTAAAATTAGGTATAACTGAAATTATGTATGTACATTCTTCTTTGTGCTACAAGTCAAGAACTCAGCGCAATTCACTGGTCAAATGGCAGGCAAAGACTGCAGAGCAGTTAGCAGACTCTTGCGAGTTGTCCCAGCGCAGCGGTGACTTGGGTTGAGTTCCAATGATGGCAAAGCAAACAAGTCTTCCTCAATTTAAAAAGAGAATATTCAGCCTGTGCCAAATGTGTTGACATTGTGTTGCGTGCAGGCTACTAGCGTTACAGTGATGAAAAGGGCGGGTATCTTTGGCCGGTTTCCCAATTTATACTGTAAGATGTCTTTGATCCAAGCAGTGAGCTTGGCAGAACCTCAGCTAGTAACTCAAATCTTCGTGGTGGGGTGGAGTTTTGGGTGTGGGGTTTTTTGGTGGTGGTGTGGGGGTTTTTTAAATTTTATTTTATTTTTTATTCTGCACTGGATAACTTCTTTCTCTTCCATGTCTCTACCTTCTTGCTTTGGTAAATACTGTAATGCTTTAGCTTTCCCATGTCTTTCTCATCATACTAATGGAAATGTATTCTCTTTTTTCCTGCATAAAATTTCCTCCTGTTGGTTCTGCTGTTCTCTTTAACAAAAAATATCCAAATACACCTTTTGCTGTGATACTACCTCTTGCATTTGGTGCACACAGAAAAGTTCTGACAAAAGTTGACAGAGATTGAATTTTACTTAGACTGAAATGGCAAGGAGCAAATTTGGAAGTGTTATTGAAATAACTGGGTTTGGAGATGGAGGAGAAAAAGGGAGTTCAGAAAAATATAAATATTGCTGTGAGTGTGAATGGGAAATGTGGGAGTGGATTTTAAAGTAACAGAGAAAAGAGAGAAAACAGATGAGAAAGTGGTTGACTGATTCTTAATGTTTTATTTTGCTACTTTATGAAACTTCAACCATGATTTGGTACAATCAAACTTAGAGTAAGTGGGAGCTGAAACTCGAGCTGCCTGTGTTTCATGTGCTGCCTGGGTGAAGGAAGAGTTGTAATTACATGAGCAATAGAAATTACTCTGAAATTTTAATTTAAATAGTAAGTTTTTGATGAAAACTTTTGCTAAAATGTTGGGAGATCTCCTCACACACCTGCACTGAGACCTGCCCAACTTCTTTTTAATGCAGTTATTATTACTTCTCTTTAAATTCTCCTGCTCAGCTCACAATTATTGCTCTGTCCAGGATGCTAAACATACATCCTCATTGTAGCTCTATGTCTAAATGGTTTATGTTAGATCACAGCGGTGTTTTGTGTGAGCTGTCTATGCTCCTGATGAAGCATAAAATGACAGACCCTTTATTTCTTACTGTATCTGTGAAATGTTATTTTATTAGTCTTATGCTATGATTTTTTTTTGTTACTTTTAACTATTTCTGCTCAAATTTTATTGCTTCAGGGGAATAAAAAAACTTTCAAAAAAGAAAGGAGGAGAAAAAAAAAAAGGCTTGTCATTTATCATGAATCGGGTTCATTTGGTCGTGTTGGGAGAAAGTAGGAGCTCATTCTGTAGTCCATGAGCTTTATTTGCAACTCTTGGTGTAGACACTGCTGTCAGTACGCTGGTCTGGGCTCTCCAGTGAATCGCCTCATACTAGCCATAGGCTAGCTCTGATGAAATATAACTTCATGTCGTGTTTTAAAGTCATTTAAACAAAACCTTTCAAATGTGATTGCAGATATGAATGAACACAGCTCTAGGAGCCACAGTATCTTCCTCATTAATATTAAACAAGAGAATGTGGAAACTGAGAAGAAGCTCAGTGGAAAGCTTTACCTGGTAGACTTGGCTGGCAGCGAGAAGGTAATCTTCCCGTTTTCCTAAACTTCTCAACAACCGTAGTGGGGTCACTAAACTGATCATGTGAACGTGTGTCAGTGCAAACTAAGCTTGGTTGTCTTAACTTAGCTTATTTTAGGTTATCATTAGTATGGCAATCTTTTTTTTCTTTTTTTTTTTTTTAATGTGGGATGGAGTAAAGGAGTAGATGAGAACTGTTGGTATGAAATGTAAAACCCAAAATCTGCAATACATCTTCATTTATAATGAAGTGGATTGAACCAGCGTACTTCTATATAGCGTCACATTTAGTTATGGGTATTTGAAGGAAGTAATGTAACTTAATGCAATTTGTCAAATTAGACAGCTATTTTAGTTTGCTTATATTCAGACATGGCCTATTTCTAGGTTTGCTGTAATTATTTCACATATTAGATCAATGAAATAACATCAGGTAAAGCAGTTTTACAGCTGAAGTCTACCTGAAGCTCCCTGAATCACTCTCTTGGTTGTGGTGACTATTTCTGCCTTGCAATATAGAAAAATACTAACCAGAAAAGAACTTGTGTCTGTTTACCAATGGTGTAATGGTCTAGAACAACACTGCAGTGGGAAAATGTCATTGTTTCCCAATTCTCATTCTGACATCTTCTGGAGTGTTCAAAGTTGTCTAACTGTAAATGAAATAATTATAAAACTCATTTTGCAATGCTATGGAATTCTTCATTCAAGCTGGATCCTTGGTAACTACTGTGCTTGTCAAAATAATTACTCATGATGAAGCAATGTCTCTCATTGTGGTCAGAGATTTCTATTTCTTTCTGAAAATGAGAAGTAAAATAAAAGATTTAGTTTGATAGGGTGGGAAGGTTTCAGAATGCTCATTGGGACGCATTAGTTGATAACCCACCGGTACAATGCAGAAGCCATTCACCAGAGTAATTAATCTTGTTAATTTCTATTATTGCATATAATACTAGTTGTTAAATTAAAAATTTTTAGTGATGTTTAGAAAATGAGGGCCTAATCAGGCTCTACTCTCCTCTGAAAACTACACTTTTTTTTGTTTGGACATATGGAAAACTTGAAATAAGGGTTTTCTTGGTAGATTGTCTTAAAAGATGCAATTATGTTTCCTTTTATGTCATGGCATTTCTAGAGGAAAGTATAGATACTGCAGTTTTAACATAGAGACAAATATATGTCTTTATCCTACTTTTCTGTGCCCTTCCCCATCCACCCCATCCCCCAAAAAAAGAGAGAGAAAAGACTGTAAAACTATGTTGCTGTCTAAAGGGGTGCTGGTCCCAGGCCACCAAGCTTCTCGCCTGGACCACCTTGGGATCCAATTTGTGAACCAGTGAACCTTGCATTCAGGATGAGTAAGATCACGCTTTTTCTGTCCTGATATTCTTGGTCCATGCAAGCAATACACAAAGACAAGATACTCGTTTGGTGGCATATGCTGTGCCACTGAGTGTGCCCTAAAAATATAGCTGTGGCGTTCCCTGTCTGTATGGACAGTCTGGTCTTAGAAGTGGTCCCCAAGTGTCCTCAGGAGAGCACGGGCTTACCAGCTTTTCCCTGAACAAATTAAGGGTCAACTTGCTGTTACGCTGGAAGAAAGGTGGAAGCATTACAAGCTTCCACTAACAAAAAAAGTGCATAGAAAAATTCTCCTCCTTTATGCTGAGGATAAGCTTGCTTTGTTTTTCTTCCAAGAGCATCTTTAAAGGTTGCACTATCTGTGCTGTAGCTGTATTTGTAGAGGCGCTCGCTGGTGGCTGAGCCTGACTGTTGCCTGCTCTCTTTGATAGGTCAGCAAAACTGGAGCGGAGGGCGCTGTTCTTGACGAAGCTAAAAATATCAATAAGTCTTTGTCTGCTTTAGGCAATGTGATATCTGCCTTGGCAGAAGGAACTGTAAGTAATCCTGTTTTGTGTTGTTGACGAATGGCTTTTATCTATCTGTTTCTTTGCCATACACATAAAAGAAAGCTAACATTTCAATTCAGAAAGAAGAAAAGATTACCTTTCCAACCACAAACCTGTGACGCTTTTGCTCGTCTAAAGATAAGAATCTAATTCTCAGTGATTTCACTTGAGTGATTATCCAATCTTAGCACAATCAAAACAATTACTCTTCATGATTGCATGCTTCAAATCCATTAAACTTGTCATTATCGACTCATGTTCTCTCTCATTACGATATCATTACTTAAAAAAATTGTTCTTGTCTCTTATTTATATTTTGATTAGAAAACGCATGTTCCATACCGAGACAGCAAAATGACCCGAATACTTCAGGATTCCCTTGGTGGGAACTGCAGAACCACCATCGTGATATGCTGTTCTCCTTCTGTGTTCAACGAAGCAGAAACAAAGTCGACCCTGATGTTTGGACAGCGGTGAGTCCTACTCAGCATTAGGCTGGATGACTCTTACTCGGGCTCTTCCACGTGTTCCGAGCCAGCTGTGCCGAGGGGAACGAGATGAGTAGGCATTTTAAAATATGGAGGTTATGGTTTTCTGGAGTTGTTCAAAAATAGTACTGGAGAACTTGAGAAAACTGCCTCTTCATTCCCTGTGGTACCATAAAAATAAATGTTAATGTTGGCCAGCAGCTGCACTACTTAGAAGCTCTGGTAATTTTTCCTGTAGAAAGTACAAAGCGTTATCGTAGTTCTTTGAAATTTTATGGGGAAGATAATGGTATTGGACAGTTTTCTGTTGGCTAACAGTGGAACATGTTCGGGTTTCCTTTATCTGATGCTGCTCTTGATGCTTTTAAGATGTGTCTTCTCCTTGAATGGCATCTCAGGGATTATCGTCATGATTGTAAAAAATATTTTTTAACCATTAAGAAAAATGAAGAATATGGACTCCATGTAATATTGCCAACTTCAATAGATTATCGTGATAGCTTGTGCACATTTTTACGTTTGAAGGAATTTAACAGTTTAGGAACAAGTCTTCAGAAGCAAGCAAGGGTAAAATAAGCATGGAATTATTCAGAAAGAAAATTTCTCTTCCATATGTGTTCATTGGCAATAGTCATATGAAATACATTTAGAAAGTTTGCAAAAACAGGTCAGGCTCATTAGGTAATTACTGCTTTTGTTGTAATTGAGAACTCTGATACTTTATAAAATTACTCATTTTGTGTAATAGCAGAAAGAAAAAATACTATCAAGTTACGATTGTTTGAAATAGAATTGATTTAACAGTTTGTACAATACAATAAATTTGTCTTTGCCTGAAAATGGGTTGTTTTCCACCACGCATAATTTTTGCATTGAAGCCCACACTGTGAAGGAGCTTTTTATATTGGAAAGTAAAATCATGTATAAGAGATGAATATGACAATATCTATTAATTCATTGTCCCGCTTTTATCCTTTAATGTGAGCTTTCCTTAGATTTTCGTGAGGGAAGATGATCTCTTTAGTGTATTCATATAAGAGTACATAAAAGTGCAGGACAAACAGCTGCAGCTGGCCGCAGTCTCTCTTAGTGGAGAGTTGTGGATTAGTGCAGGGTCTCTGCAACACGCTCTCCATCTGGCGTTGCCAGAACCAGTCTGAACTTGGCCTTGTCATCTGCTGCTGGGATTTGTGGAAGGTGGGGAGGGACCCACACGCTGCAAGCCAGGTAGCTGCAAAAAGCACCACTTCCTCCAATCTCTTCCTATAAACTACCCGCTTAATAACAGCATGCAGGAGAAACTCCCCAGAGCTGGAACATCACAGGTCGCTGCAGAAAGTTTTTATGGAAAAGTGGTTGTTAACATATAATCGAGTTAAGGTTTGCTATGCAGTTTTATTTCACCGTTGTATGATGAACGTAAGTCTAAGTTATTGAAGATGTAAGCTTCTACTGAAATCCCATATATTATAATGCGCATCACAGATATTTTGAGTAAATGGAAATATTAAGATGCAGTAATTAAATAAAGAAAATTAACCTTTCTGAAGTATAATGAGCTGCACATATTTTGTTGATGGTTAAAGTTTAAATGTTTTGATGATTCCCAGTTTAAACCTCCCCACGTACAATTTTCTGACTGCAGGTGATTTCAGATGAGCGTGAATCTTACACCTCTCTAGAAGAGAGATGCAGTCCCAAAGTTCCTGATAATTCATTCTGGATAAGGCTCCAGGGCCGTAACGCAGCGCAGGGGCATTCAGTTTTTAATAGATGGGTAGGTGCTGTGTTAGGTTCCAGCTGCCTTGCTGCTGTGCAGACCTCTCTGTCTGCAGGTATGGTTTGAAGTAAATAGAAATGTAAGCAGTAAAATGTAGTAGTTCAGATCAAGGGGATTAAAAGGTAGCGTAGCTTTTTTTAAATTATTTTTTAAAATCTAGATTAAAGGGGGTTTGCTTTTGCTCTGTAATGTGTAGCAGCGCTCCAGGCTCTCTGGGAAGTTGCGTGCTTGGCTACTTGAGGAATTCTGTGTAGAGGAAGTCCAGTTTCCGTGTTATTTCAGTTTACATTTCTCTTGGTTTTGTTTCTCTTTACAGTAATGGGTAAAACTTGCCTTTCTGTTTGGAGCAAAATATTTTTTAAAACGACTCCACGCATCCTAGCAGGGCTTGGAGTGATGTGACATGACTAACACTTTTCTAGAAGAGGAACATTGTAAAGATGTTCCTTACTGAGGACCAGGATGTCAGCTGAAAGAACTGGGGAAATAGCTAAATACTTCCTGAGAGTGCTTGGTTGGGGTTTATTGTGGGGTTTTTGTTTGTTTGCTTACAAGCTATAGAATTGGGCTGAAATGGGAGTTCCTTGTGGAGAACATGCAATTGTAAGAAAGGAAATACAAGTAGGAGGAGTGGTGATGTACTGGGCCTGCAGAGCAGCACGCAGACTTTACACACATAGTGTCATTTGTCAGCATTTTGGATAGGAATATTGCTGTCTACGGGAAATGGTTTCTTTTACGGTCTCTTCGGTTGCGGTGTTTCATTTTTCTGATCTGACAGTATTAAGGGCCTGAATAACATTAAAGGCAAGGTATGTGAGTCATGGGTGATTACTAGTTCCTCCATCTTTCTGAGCAAGGAAGAATTATGTCACCATTAAAATAAGTGTTAGGAGTAAAATTCATCTTTTCAGGCCACTTACACTAATCAACACATGCATGTGCTCCTCTGTTAGTGGGGAGTTGGTCTCTTCTTTTTCTGCTCCATCTTTTCTTGTGTTTTTATATTGTTTTTTATTTTAGTTGCTAGTAAGCACTCCATCCATCATTGGGGTAACGCAGTCGATAAACTTAATGGTGTGGCATTTTTTTCCCCTAGTGCAGTTAAATGAGTGGAAACTTGAGCCATGCTTTTGGCAGAGACAATATGTAGAAGCTAACTACTAGGTGTTTGCATATTTTAAAAGTACAGGTTATTTAAAAATGTTTCTAAGGTAATAAAACTCTTGCTTGCCACATAGTGCAAGTCACTGGAGCGCAGTTTGGAGTATAAGGCACAGGTAGGGGAGTGTTTTCTTGCTGACAAAACAAAGTTTTGGGATTTTTAGTGATTGGCCACATTTAAAGGATGCTTTCGAATCAGCAAGTGGAGCTGTGAAGAAAATATTTAAGATCATGTGCCCTCCCCAAAGTCGAGTTCGCCCATGTATTTCTAGCCTATTCCTAGGCGTAGTTTCTTGCATTGATATTTCATACATGGTTTCATACTACGCTTTACATACCCCCAGGAGGTTTGTTTGTTACTCCTTCTGTTTTATCCAATAACACTGGAGTAATTTGGAGGGAGTCAGTGTCTGAGCAGTGCAGGGCAAAGATCAGAAGCTTTCTTAATTCATACTGATTTGTTTGGTTTTTCATTTTAAATGTAGATTTGCTGGAGTAGGTGCTGTGCAATTTTTCTGCTTGCTTTGCATTTTCTGGTGTAATTGTTTAGGTTCAGTTGGAGCTAAGCACTTTGACAATAGTAAAGTGGTGGTGGTGGTTGTTAGAAGGGTTTCCATTTTGTGATTTTTGCCAGAGAGGCAATAACTCGTGAACCCGCCTGCAGTGGCACCAGCACGAGTTCAGGCTCCCTTCCCCCTGGGAGCCTTCCACAGCCCAGCAGTAACCCAGTTACCTGGTGGTGACCAGCGGTTCTCCTCCTTCCCTTCCTTCCACCCCCAAAAATGTGTTTGAGAGTGCTATTTGGCTTTCAAGACAGATAAGTTTCCGTAAGTTTTAAACTGAAAGAGGGGAGATTTAGGTGAGATGTGAGGCAGAAATTGTTTGCTGTGAGGGGGGTGAGCCCCTGGCCCAGGTTGCCCAGAGAAGCTGTGGCTGCCCCATCCCTGGAGGGGTTCAAGGCCAGGTTGGACGGGGCTTGGAGCCACCTGGGCTGGTGGGAGGTGTCCCTGCCCAGGGCAGGGGGGGTTGGACTGGATGATCTTGAAGGTCCCTTCCAACCCAAACCATTCTGTGATTCTATGATCTCTGCTTCACTGTGATATCCTTCATGCTGCAATGCTTGACGTGTGGCTGAGTTTTGTTGGTGGAGTTTAAGGGATGGTTGTTGAGAGATGGGGCGAGCCCATGCTCAGACACTGGTGTGGGGTACTCTACAGTGGGTCCAGGAGAAGCTGTGAGGTGACAGCTTACCTAGCAGATCAATAATGACAGGACTTGGTTTTGTCCTTAATTCAAGAACAGTTTCCAGAGCTTCTCTTTTTGGAGAAGAGGCAGATTCATGTCTAACTGGTCACTGGCTGCTGGATTTTGATACAGAAAAATTTCCATTGAGGCTTCAAGGTAGCAGTGGTACTGAGGGTTTGGGAGAAAATGGAATTGTAGCATTGCACTTTAGAAAATAAATTGCAAATATTTAGTAGTTTCTCATTGTCTTATGGAAAAAATTCTGAATCCCTACTGTTGTATGGAGATAAAAGTTGCAGAGTAACTGACAGCTGGTTTTGTTGCGCAGAGCTAAGACGATTAAGAACACGGTCTCTGTGAATCTGGAGCTGACTGCGGAGGAGTGGAAGAAAAAGTACGAGAAGGAGAAAGACAAAAACAAGAGTCTAAAGAATGTTATCCAGCATCTAGAGCTGGAACTGAACAGGTGGAGAAATGGTACGTACCAGAAAATGGGAATGGGTACACGTGTCTATATTTTTAAATTATGTATGTTTAAATCTTGCCTTAAATCCCAAGAATCACACTGTTTCTAAGCTCACCATTCAGAGTGGCAGCTCACGCTTCATAATAATAACTGAAAGGTGAAGAAGCAAAAACTAGGGAAACCAGCAGCAGCCATTTACAGAAGGTACCGTTTTAAATGCCAAAACTAGTGTGATATCAGATGTTGCGAGTACAGGAAGGCATCAGTAATTTTTAATAATGCTAGTCACGTTACTAAAGAAAAGGTAAAATGTCATTATGTTTAGGTTCTTTTTTCTTTTTAAAGGACTCTGCTTCTCAGGCATGAGAATCAGTTCCATTGTTCTTTAAGTAACTAAATCTTGCTTTTGTGGGTTTTGGGGTTTTTTTTATAATTGAGTTTAACATTAGAATAATTAGTCCTTTAGTACAATGATTGGGAGTGTCATCTGATTAGAAGAATCACCACTTGTCTCCTTCTGTGGCTTCTAAGTAAAAGTTACGTTGAGCCAATTTTCTGTTTAGAAACATAGGGAATTGCTGTTCAGGGTACACTGTAAGGTCAAGTGTAGGATGGTAGAGGAGGAAGAATGTTTTTATGCATCCATACAAATTAAAGAATTTTTATTTAATCTGGAACGTGGACAAATAATTTTAGCAAACCATCCGTGCTTTTCATTTTTATTACATGTATTTAAAAAAAGCCCAAACAACCTCCAAACCTATAAGAAGCAACAAACAAACAACTCTTGAACCCCAAAAAACCCAACCCTGCATCCCCTTGCACCCTGAAATCCCAACAAATCCCCAACAGTAAAATACTGCTTCTTTGAAGTCATTTTTATTTTCTAAATTGCTTGTCATCCAGGTCCTAAGTGTTGTTGTGTCTCGCAGTTCAGTAATACGTAACTCTTGCAAACATGAAGTATCTAAAGCGAGAACAGATCTGTGATTTAATGATTAGTCACAATTTGTTTTGCACAGTCAAGTCTGGTTTTGAACATCCTGGGTGAAATCATTACTTAAAAGATCATACCTGATCTTTATGGGTGCGAAAAATTGTTTCCTCTTTCAGCTCCCTGTGCTGTTTACCTGCCTTTCAGATGAGATTGTTACCTAATGATTGCGCTCCCTGTCTTTCTCTGGAGACTTCAGCACAGGGACTATTTTCCTTATCAGCATAGCGCAATTGCTATGGAGACAGTCGCTCTGCTGGTGGCGTTGAGGCGTGCTGGGGATTTATAACCTGCCCGTGTTCTGCGTGTTTCATTCTATGTTTGCTAAATGTGACGACTTTAATTTCCTTCCCATTCTAGAAACATTTTTTTAGAAAACCCTGTATAGATCCTTTCTATAAGCCACATAAACAAGCCATATAACATGCTGTCTCTATTGTTTTGTCTAAATATACACGCCTCCTCATCCCCTCCATCTCATTGGCGTTACCCAGCAATTCATTCAATGCATTCAAAATACTATTGATTTCTTGTCTGACCTTCTGCAATAGCATCCTTTGGAAGGATATTCTGTCAAAAGAGGCTCTTTACAAGTGAACACGTCACAGAAATTGCGTCTTGAATATGAAATGCCAGATAGATGCATAAATATTCCATTGGTATAGCTTATTCTGTAAACTTAGAAAATAATATACAAAATAAAATTATAGCAGAAAATGCGTGTGCCCAGTTCTCACTGAAGCAGGATTTCAGCAGTCTTGTATCCAAGTGCACAATTTGGTCTGTGTTTTACAGGTAGGTTGTTTTCATCCAGTGAATGAAAAGCTAAAGATTCATTTTGTGAGGCTCCTGATAGATTCTCTGCAGCCTGAGGAGCGTTGCCGTGTGTGCGAGGTCCCACGGTCTGACTGAGCCCACCTTTCCTAGTCTGCTCCGGTGAAATGCAACAATGAAAAATCAATTTACATTTTTCTCATTAGTAATATAAAATATCATCAAGCCAATAGCAACAGGGGGAAGAGTATTTTGAGTAAAGTACTTCTATAGAGGTTATGGTGCTTGATTTCGGATTACTCTTTTTCATGCTTTAAGCTTGAAAAAATTATCGTCTCCGTTAGTTGGTCATGCTCTTTCATGCCCTGTTTGGTTTTGCTTTGGGGCCTGAATTAGCCTGCCTTTTTGCTTTTTCATATATTTCTCCTGTTTACTTGTTTCCCCACCAGTAAGACAAATACTGCCTATGCTGTTGTGGCAAGAGGAATGGCTAGTAAAGCTTTATGGCATTAAAATATTGCAGCTTTTCATAGAGAAGGAAAAACCCTGTTTATGCAGAAGGGTTGGATGTACCCTTCCTGCACCTCAAGCAAGGCGTGCAGCATTCAGTGGCTCGCAGAGTTTCTCACCAGACTCTAATGAGAGTAGATTCAATTTCTGGCATGAGCGCTTTGCCTGTCCCTCTTCACTGAACTGCAGCAGCCTCGTAATTGCAATGCACCGACGTTACCGAAGAAAATATTCCTCAGAGAAAATGATTTTGAAAGAAAATGTGTAGGGAGAACATCCTGTCTGCTATGCATAGGCAACGTCTGAAAATTGGTGTATGCGCTTTAATTTTAGATGTGACAAGGCAGAAGGTGAACATTATTTTAAATGCAGCTGTCTTGCTTGTTATCCTGATGTTCTAGGAGTTCATTATGGGGAAGGCAGAGTTGACAAGGCAGTTGGCAATCTGGAGAGGAAGAGACATTTAATTGCCAGTAGGCTTTAGGCTGAAAGTCGGATTTTTTTTCCTCCTTATTTACACTTCTATTAATCCATGGAGCTAATCCCATCTATAGAGGTCTTGAGTGAAAGAGGAGCAGGGAGCTCAATGCTTTTAATGGCAGCCATTCAAACTGTTGCTGCATTTTGCATGTTTGTGTTTCTAACCATGGAGGTCATCTTCCTAATGAGGATGGCCATCTTTCCACACCTCCTTTGGCCCATCATTTGTCTGCATGGCAGTTGCCTGCCTTCCACGGCTGGATACAGCCCTTCTTTGCTTTGCTGAGTCCCTCTCAGCAGCTATGAAGGACCATCCTAGAGTCTCCATGGGTTTGGGCAACCCTTTCTCTTGGATTGTAATGACCGTAGATTGTGTGCCTGCAGGAGAAGCTGTGCCTGAAGATGAACAGATCAGCGCAAAGGACCAGAAGAACCTGGAGCCTTGTGATAACACCCCGATTATTGACAACATCACGCCAGTTGTTGCCAGCATCTCCACAGAGGAGAAGCAGAAATATGATGAGGAGATTGCCAGTCTCTACAGACAGCTGGATGATAAGGTGGGAACTCTGGGGTTGACTCCATTTGCTGGGTGAAAATGGAAAACTAAGCCAAAATGGGTGGGTGTCTCTCTGTATTTCTGGAACACCATGAACTGGAAAATGTCCCAAAGCTCAAAACATTGTCACTGCATAAAACCAGATCATGTCCTTTCCTGTCAGCTCTTGGCCTCTGTTCCCTCTGCAGATAGTGTTTGGGGGTGTTCTCCATGAAATCGGAGCCAAGCTTGCCTTTAATTTTAAGGGTTCAGTACAGGCTTTTCAGCACTCCCTTTCTTCAGTGATTTTTGTAAAATCCATCAGCAAAATATAATGTCATTTTGGAGTCACAGGAGAAAGAAAAAAAGGGAGACTATATCTTAATATTTTTTATATATTTATTGTGTATTAAAATTTTAAGGAAAATATATAACCATCCCCTGGGGCTCCTTTGTTCATGTTGTTCTAGCTGTGAGCACTGCCTGGAGTGCAGGTGGCTTATTTATCTATTTGCACAGCTTGAAATACATCATTGGCACTTAAAGCTATCAGCCATACATTGACTGAGCACTTGCCGTTAATAGCTTTGGCTTGTGTGAAGATAAGTAGTGGGGAAAAAAGGCATACTAAACCCATTGACCGTTATGGATGAGAACAGCTTAAACTTTATCTAGCAAAAGTTCGTTGTGTGTTGATGGCATTCAAAATAACAGTTAAGGTCTTTAAGAAATTACAGCTTTTCTGTGATGAAGCATACAGTCCTGGTAGCAGTCTCTAGCTTTTACGTATTGATTAGAAAAAGAAAAAAAGTCAGTTATTCTTTCACTTTCCCTCATCAGTTGTAGCAAAGCCCATTGAATTATTCTTGAGGGAACTGGCAGCAGGATTGAGTTTCACCCTAGAAAACATGGGAAGCATAATTTGGTGCATTACTGCAGTACTATCGGAAATGAGAAGGTATTTGATCCCCAAAACAAAACCAAAATGTTGCCATGTATAACTTGTTACAGTGTAGACCATTCTTATATTATATCTGGGAAAGGATTCGATGTATTCTACTTGGTATCTGTATTTTTTATCAGAAATCAATCTATTAGCATGCTTGTCAGTGGAATACAAAATATCAGTTGACTCTGACAGGGTAAAAAGCAACCTTTTATCTTTGCTAAGTTCCTTTAGAGAAGGATGTCCATCACAAGAAGAGATGGACTCGGTCAGGTCCTGTGCTCGGTGCGCCTGTGGCAGTCTGGGGGAGGGACTTGAACAGTGGAATCCATCTTCTTTCTCTTCTGTATTTAAGATCAGCTCCTCCCCATGAGGATGCTGTCTTAACAAGGAAGTTGAAATGCCAGTAAAGGTGGATGCCTGGCTGTGCATTACCTGGCACTATTTTCTTCAAGGGCTGTGACGGAGTAGGAAAATACAAATTCTGCAGTTGAGGGTCCGAGTTCTGTATTGTGGTTTGAGCTTCCTCTTTCATTAAAGCAGTTCAGAGCTAGCTGTAAATTGTAGTTGGTTAGTAAATTTATCTCTAATGATCTCTCTTCAGCTGAAATTTAGGGACAGAGTAAGAAAGAGAAGGGGTGTGTATGTATTTTTATATCTATAAAACATCACATATGTTGGCAAAGTCTACTGCAAGTGATAAGGTGCAACTCTGACTGTATCAGTATCTTGTTTACCATCAGGGACGCCTCTGCTTAGGTATATACCAGAGGCAGCTGCAGGTACACATTGCTTTTACCGTGTAGCTCCCTGTATGTGTATTTTTCTCTCCTCTCATACCACTCAAACCTGCACAAGGTTTGCTTTGGCATTGTTCTTGCTTCTTTTTTAGAAAGGGGAAATAAAAGTGACCAAACAAGCACTGTGAAAAGAAACTAAAAATCTCCAACTATTTCATTGCAGGATGATGAAATCAACCAGCAGAGCCAGTTGGCTGAAAAACTAAAGCAACAAATGCTGGATCAAGAGGAGGTAAAAAAAAAAAAGACAACAAACAAAAACCCCTTATGCATTTTGCTTGTGAGCCCCTTGTTTAGCGATTCTGTCACAGTTGTCAACTAAATATGTTCATATTAACTGGATAAAATTCAATCAGTAAGAGAAACCTGTGTGACAGCTAGGTTTAAACTTCAAATTTCTTAATATCCTCAGAAGAGCATTAAGCCTTGATAACTCCGTATAATAGCAAACCGTCCTGCTGGGAAGTGATGCTGGAAGTACCAAGGTAGGAGCGTGGCCAGTATTTTTTTACTTCAAAAGTGTTGCAATATGTCTGTATCCTTTCAGGTGTCCAGACACTATGGACACTATGGTGGTTAGCAGATTTCCGGATTGACAGTATAAAGATTAGTCCTGGTAATGTTCATTTTAGTCCTGATGTTCATTATTTTGGCAATTAGAGATACTCCTGTGAGAAATCTGTGAGTCTGAAAAATTGATTATTGCTGCTTCCACAGATTTGCTTTTGAAATCTTGGATTGCTCACTTTAAACATTTTATTCCATTCTTTTTGTCTGTAAAATGAATGTGGTTTTTAAGATGGGGAATATGATCACTAAACTTACAGTCAAGTCATTTCCTTTTCTGTCATTGGTTTACACGAGGTTTTGAAGATGTAAAATCTGGCTATAACACTAAATTACCAAGTTGCCTAAATGTTGGTGTGATATTTCTTGGAAGTCGGCTTTATGCTGGTTTTCAGACTGTGGGAAACTGCAGTATTGCCGTGGTGCGGAGGTTCACTCATCATTACTGTTCCAAAATCTTGGTGTCTCTTTGCCGTGATTCCCTTGGATTCTCCCAGCTGCCCGAGCCCCTTCAGTTGGAGTACAACGTTATTCTGGCTGCTTTTTTGGGGTGTGAAACCTCTCTTGTAATTGAAAAATGCTTCTGTCCATGCCTTAATCAAGTCCTCGGAAAGGGTCGCCAAGGTTTGGCTCCTTAGCAGGGAGAGAACTACCTATGAAAATGTCTGTTACTCGTCACTCGTGACTTACCTGCCACCTTGGGGGACTTTATCCTCACTGCAGGGATTACCAGCTTTATTTTACTCCATGATTAAGTTCTTCATTCCCTTGCTGCAGCTTTCTTTTGATGACTCTGTATTACGTGCTGCCCATGTCCATGGCTATACAAACATGAGAGAATTTTATGCATTCTAAGCAACATTATTTTTGGATGTGTGTTACTTACACCATCTCACTTCTTCCATCTTTTTTACATCAGTGTTCTCATCTAAAGCTTATTTTCCCTCACGGTTTTTCTTATGTCTTATTTTTTGAGCAATGTTCCTTTCTTTGTATTACAGATTTGGGAGCATGCTGTACCCTGGCTTATTCCCCACCCGCTGTGTTCCAAACTCAATATTACATCTGGAAGATGAATCAGTTTTTCAGTGGTCTCTAATCCTTGCCTTAGAGATCACTTTTCCCCCTTTTTCGCACATGCTCTAGTCTAGCTTTGCTGACTTACTGAAGTCTCTGCAGCTGATGTTGCACCGCTTGTTCAGAAAGTTTCTAGCTCTTCATCTGATAAGCTTGTCCACCTCTTTGGAAGCTAATGCAATATTTTTGTTTTCTTCTTTAAGGGAGTTGAATTAATTTTTTCAAGGTTTTGTCTTCCCCACGTAAGCTTCAGTGTGGGAGCGATCTACCTGTCCTGTCTTGGAGCCTGTAACTAGCTCTGTGATAGATGTGCTGCAGAGCAGCTGCCTCACTCTGCTTCCCCCCAATTAACCAGAGCACTTTTTTCTGCTTGATTAAGGGAGCAGGTTAATTATAAATCTAAGGCCTGCTGCAGATGGCACTGTGCTGATACTGGTATCTTTTGGTACCTTTTCAGCACTGGCTGTTTCTTAGGGGGTGTGTTTTGGTGGGGATTCTGAATCTTCCGTCCTTGCATCTCGCATGCTGTGAGCAGATCCCTGAAACGCTGCAGCCATTGTCTCCTTCCCTTTGTTTATAACTGATCGGTATAATGCGTTATTAATAGCCTTTTAACATCTTGGTATATTTTTCCACATTATACCAGCAAGAATCTTCTGGGGAGCTGTGTTTATGGTCTAGGTGATATATAACACTTCCCATTACTTAAAGTCACAGTCATATTCACACAGAAAAATTTCTTAAGTAAATGTAAATAATAGTTCCATCTGTGTTTAGTAGAAAGATTATTTTAAGCTATTTTGTTGTTTAAATATTTACATGCCATCTGGCTTTGGCAATTCAGTGGGTTTTTCTGTAACGTGAGTGCACTTCTGAGGCTGCAGCATTACCAGTGAGATAAATTTCCCTTACATCTGAATCCTCTCTTCACCACTTTGGGCACGTGCCAGTGTCTGAAGCTGCCTGGTTGGTTTCCTATTTTCCATTAGCACTCTGAGCCAAAAAGAGCAATGTTCTTCTCTGACATTCTCCTTTTAGGTGGTCTGTTTGAGAGAGACGTTTCTGTTTAGCTTGGGGACTCGCACTGAACTTCTTCATGGCCCGGGGGACAGTGGGCAGTGGTGGGACAGGTCAGGAGAAGTCCACCCAGCACACTCGGGGAGGGCAGGTTTTGTTCTGCTGTTCAAGAAAGCTGCAGTACAGTAATATTACACTAATCCATACATAGGAAGGCTTGGAAATAAGTGCGTTCTGTGAATGAATGTCCAAACTTTGCTGTTAGGATGAGCATGAATGCCTTCCTGCATCTCATGCGCTAGTTTTATATGTTATTGTTCTATATTTTATATCTTTATGCAATGCTAAGTCCTGATTTTGTTATTATTCTCAAAAGTACAATATTAGTAATAAATGTCAGGTGGCACCTTTTCATTTATTTTCACATCATTCTGCCACATATGGCTCCTGTTGAGACTGGTTTTGTGCTAAGAATCCAATAGCTGAATTTTTGAGACTTTTAACGTCTGCATGAAGGTGGAGTGGTGCAAGGGCAAAGGCGAGGACCATGCAGCTGACCTCTCGCAGTCAGCACTCTCACTGAAACTTCAGCGTCAATCTCTTAGTAGTAGGCGAAGAGTAAATTTAATAAGTTTTACAAATTGGAAATACTCACTAGTATGTGTGAAGTCTATATTTTCTTGTTGAGTTATGCTCAGCAAATATGAGCAGCTAATCTGTCTTCAGCATCATGCTTCAGGTGATACCTAAGAGTAATCATCACAGGTTTGCTTATCAAAGTGTTCCTCTAATGCTGCAAGATCTTTGAGACTGCCTCAGACAGCCCTTTTATTTGGTGCGGTTCAAAGCTGTGAGTCTGTGTTTAAACATTTTACTTTGTGGTATTTTTTGGTCCTTGCCTGCAGCATTGGATTGAGGGCAGAAAATTTATTTGGAGCTATGATACTGTTTAAAATAAGTTTCTCTGCCTCAATCTTGTGTCATAACAGGATTTTTCTTTTAATTGAAGTTCAGAGCCTTTTTTGCTTCATTCAAATACGTTTATGCTGAAACGGATGGTGTTTTGGGTAGAATAGCAGAATTTCTTCTCTCCTGCTGTCTTTTTCTTGCACACATACTTGCATGCTCACGCTTTCATTCTCTCTTTGTTTTTTCCCTTTTCAGTGTTGTCTTTTGAATGAGTTCTTGGGTGACTTAATGCTTCTGTGATATGTGTTTTCCAGCTTTTGGCCTCCACTAGGAGAGATTATGAGAAGATTCAGGAGGAACTGACCCGTCTCCAGATTGAGAACGAAGCAGCGAAAGATGAAGTGAAAGAGGTCCTTCAAGCCCTGGAAGAATTAGCTGTCAATTATGACCAGAAATCCCAAGAAGTGGAGGACAAAACAAGGGCCAACGAGCAGCTGGCTGACGAACTGGCACAGAAAAGTGTAAGAGCACACTTCTGTGTTCTGGGTCCCTAATTCTGCATCTCCCCTAAAGATTTCCATAGGGGCTCCCAGATAACTGCCAGGCTCTGGCATTTCAGGAATCTTTCAGATCCTGCTGCCAAGTATGCTCTATTTAGTTTTAAAAATGGAGTAGCAGGGAAGCTGTTAAAAGATCCTTATTTGCTGATGCTACCCTCTCTCTTCTATCTTAATTAAATGATAAAATGAAGGTAACTCCGAAACTGCTCTGTGGAAGCTGGTGGCAGGTTGTGGCTCTCCTGCGACCTCTGTATTTTGCACAGCAGAGCGGCAACTGAACTGAATGTGAGAACTGGCCATTGTGTGGTTTGGTTATTTAAAAACTGTATTATGCAAAAAAAAAAAAGTGAAAATCTGCTTCATGCAAATTGCAGCTTTTCTGTTTTTCTGGACTCTGTGCTGTGGAGCAGGAATTTTGTAGCGAGTCAGGAGATCTCAAGGAAGGAATCCAGAAAAAATTCAGCTTTTTCAGCTGACAGGTACTGATCTTAAGGAAAAAATCTGATTTTTGAGATTGAGAAAAATCAAGACTGGGTTGCTAGCTTAATACATCCTTGTTCCTTAATTCATTTTACAAAGAGAAGAAGCTGTTGTTAACAGGTCTATTTTCATGGAAGACTTCATTATCAACTTCAGTGAAACAGATTACTATGAAATCCATTTGTAAAAAAATTGAGTTTTATATCCTTCTATACCTGTTTCTCTGTGGTTAACCTTCTTTGCCATGTATTATGCAAATAAGATTCTTACGGGATTTACTACATTTAATAGATCTAAAGTAGCCTTGTTAGCAAGTGCGTTGTGAAAGTGGATTATGGCAAGGTGGAATTGTAGGTGGCAGTACATTGAGCCAGGAGGCTTGTTCAGAAAATACAAGACAATACCGTGTACCTTAGATGTCGCAGAAGAACTGATGCCCAGTCTGCAGTGGGGGGATAACTTTTCCTTTTAAACCTTTTCAGAGTGCCCTGACAGCGACCCAGAGGGAGCTGGGCCAGTTGCAGGAGCTCAGTAACCATCAGAAGAAGAGAGCTACAGAAATCTTGAACTTGCTGCTTAAGGACCTGGGAGAGATTGGAGGAATCATTGGTACTAACGATGTTAAAACAGTAAGTCACTTATCTTTATTGCTTGCCCCACCCCCACCTCCTGCAAAATAAAAATACTTGATGTGGAATATGCGTGATGCAGCAGTTCCTCCTCCCAGGACACTGCTGTGTAAATCCTGGCCTCAGCACAGAGTGAGATACTGAAGAGATCTTTGTCTGGGCCAGAGATGGTCGGTGTCTGTGCACACAAATACCACTTCTGTTCCCAGCTCAGTGTTTGAGGCCAGACTAATGCAGCCCATCTGGGAGCTGATGCATTTATTAAGGGGCAGGCAGTGTCTGAGTTCCCCCCAAAACAATACCTATGTAGCTCTACTCCATTAGCTGGCACAATCCAGTATCTAAAGAAACTTTTTAGTGGAGATTTGGCTTCTGGGTTGTTACCTTTTTGTTTGGAGTTTGTCCTTAAACTGTTGTGTGGCTGAAGGTGATCGGTTCTCAAAGCCAGAGGTCTGTGCTGACAGCTGTCCAGGGCACCTGAATGACAAGATCTGCATGGAAATTGTGTTTTCTGCATTCTGGTGTTTATTGCGTGCTGACAGTGGCTGGCTTCATCTAAGAGCCCACTCTTTCACGTGTGTTTCTGAACACAGGATGCTTTACATATACTGATTTCCAGCATTGGTAAATTCATGCTAGGTACCACATAAATATTTACATGATGGTAGGAGTAGCTTAACTTTTGTGTATTGACTAATGACCTTTATAGAGGAAAAATTGCAGAGGATCATTTTCTCTGAGGTAAGAATGGGAGTGAAGGTCGTTGAAGCAGCAGCAACCTTGGTATCTGGACGTGCCTGGAGGTGGTGCAAATTTTGGCCACCTTTGCTTTGAAATTTGTCTTCTGTCTGTCCCTTGGGTTTACAGACACGGTAAAGGAGGTAACTACTCGCTTTGTCATGCTCCTCATGTTGTAGATGAACAAAATGCTAAGCCTCAGACAAGATATTTGTATGGTCATTGCTAAATGGCACATCTCTGATGGAAACTTTTCATGGCCTGGAAAATCTTCTGGTGGCTTTAAATGGACAGATAAGTTGACATTAGCACCATGTGGAAAAGAGCAATTGGTTAAGAAATTAATTCTCAAGATGTACGTATCTTACTTGCAGTGCACTCCATTTTCTTACTTTTTGTTCACTTCTTAGTTTATGAGCAATGATCTTTCCTGAACTTTTCCAGAAGTCAAAGGGAAAAGTGAGTCTGTGCAGCTGGAGACTGAGAGTTATAGATGTTCTGCTAAAACCCCCTTAGATCAGCAGATACTCCAGCCTGCTCTTACTGCAGTGGACACCGTCCCTGTTGTCTGATGTGGTTGTGCAGATGCCAGGCAAGACCAGACTTTGCTAGATGTTACAGCAGCCTCTGGTGGCCATTGTAATAGGAACTATAGGAGGAAATTTTTGAAAATGGAGGTGGAGTGTAATACAAATTTTTATAGTAATGAAGACGTCAGCATTTTACAGGACAGCTGTCAGTGTAAATAAGGCCAGATTGAGAAGCGTTTAGAAGAATAATTTCAAATTTGTTGGCAATTAGCATCTTCTCAAAGCGTGTTTAATTTCAGACCAGACTGAGGGGTTTGGAAGCAGTTGTGTTTTTAAGGCTGTTGGGAGAAGCCACAGCACGTGTTTCCTTCCCTTTGGCAGTGCGGGGAAAAAGGCGAAAAGCAGATGAAGTTGCTGGCCATATGCTCCCTCAACGAGAATCTTCACAGCTCGTCAGTGGGTTACGTGAATTAAGTAGTTGAAGAAAAATCATGAAGAGAAGGACATGCAAATATAAGGCACCACGTTAAACCAGGGAAGGAAATGATGTATAAATAGAATGATACTAATATTTAGAGATGAGAGCAGTTAATTTCCTCTTGCCAGGTGAGATTTCCAGACCCATGTCTGTCTTACAGCTCCTCATTGACGAAGCACAACACTTCAAGAGGAGACTTCTTTAAGGAGTACTTTAAAAATGCTCCTTCGCTTTCAGCTGCTTGAAAGAAGGAATATTTCCTGCACTGGTGACATGAGAAGGTTTCTCCAAAATATGCTCTTCCCACGATGGCAGGCTTGCTTACTTTAGATGTTGAACCACTAAATTGATGAGGTGCACTGTGAGTGCAAGCCTTAATTTCTCATTTTTGAGGGTTACCAGTGAAGATTGTAAGAAACAGAGTGGTATAACCTCTTTAAAGGTGACCTGAAGGTCTGTGAGTACTTTCTCATTCTGCACAAGAGTTTCGCAGCAGGAAGACTGCTTTGCATTGACTTACCTGTAAGAACCACACCTTCAGGATTGCGATGTGCTATGTGTTTAGTTAGCAGATGTGAACGGGGTGATTGAGGAGGAGTTCACCATGGCACGGCTTTACATCAGCAAGATGAAGTCTGAGGTGAAGTCTCTGGTGAACCGCAGCAAGCAGTTGGAGAGTGCCCAGATTGACTCCAACAGGAAGATGAACGCCAGCGAGAGGGAGCTTGCAGCTTGCCAGCTCCTCATTTCACAAGTATGTTTGTTCCTCCTTCCTTGTCCCTTTGTAGCAAGGTTTGATGACTTTCTCAGCCTCCTTCCTTGGGAAATGTGTGTGCTAGGAGTGAGAATTCGGGGAGCTGAGTGGTATTTCTCATCTGGTTTGTTGGTTTGGTTCTCTCTTCTCCCATTCCTCCCCCCAGTGCTTTTCAGCACATTCTGTGGCAAGATCGTGTCCTGCTCTAGATCTCAAAATGTTTTCTATGGCGTAATACTGAAAATCCTTCTCAGAGTGATTTCCTCAGCATGAATTTGTATCTTGTACCTCCATTTTAAAAACAACCTGGGAAAGGAAGCAGTGATTATATGGTTCACCAGCAAAACATTCGGAGAGCCCCCCGTATCTGGTCTGTTAGTATGCTACCAAGACAACTCGGCAGCAATATATAAAATAATGCATTATGGAAAACATTGCCATATAAGTTAGAAATCCGGATGGTAGGAGGACTTCACAGTGGGTGGCAGTTACAAGCAGTGACGCTTGCTGCAGCCTGCTGCAGGAGAAGGGGATAATGCTTTGAGAGGATCAGCTGCTTTGAAGTGGACATGCAAAAGGCAGGAGACGATCCAGTTTACTGTATTTCATTTGCTACCAGCTATTCAAAGAAATCCTGGAAGAAGGATAGCCTCTTGTCCTGCAGCAGAATGGATTTACTAAGTTCTGCTTAATACAGCTGTAGCTGTAAGCGTATCTTTACAGTAGCACCAACCCAGAGGTCTCAACCCGCCTCTGCTGAGAACAGTGGACCAAGTGAACAAGGGCTTCAGTGGCCTTATGAATAGCATGTAATAATTCCCAGGTAGTATCTCAATTTTATCCCCAAATTTGAAAATTTTAATTCAATTTTTGATGTTTTCCCTATATTCTTCACTATTTTCTAATAGCTAATATTTTCTAATAGCTTCACATAAGCCCTTCTCATACAAAAGGATGTTTCTATGATTCTATGATTCCATGTTAGCAAGAAAGAAATCATCAGGATGGCTGGGGAGAGTTGATCTGAGCTTCTGCAGGTTGAGGCATCCAAGAAGTCACCTCAGAAGCCCGGTGTTCAGCTGGTTTTAGAAAGCTGCTGCTGTTTGTTTAACACCAAACCGTGAGCTTCTCATGATGTTTTGGAATTACCACCTGCGCTGTTCAGCATGTCTTGGACTACTACGTGTGACCTTTACAAATGCAGTCTGTTTGGGTCCGTTAGCTCCTTCTCTCGTCTTTTGCTGTATTTTCTCCTAGTCACCAGCTCTGGATGTGGAGAGCTTTCCATTTTTCCTCCTTCATGTAGGACAGTACCTGAATTCCTAGATAACGAGTTGTGGTACTCACCTCTCATTGCTATTCCCCATGTCTTTAAAGCATGAAGCAAAGATCAAGTCCCTTACGGACTACATGCAAAATATGGAGCAGAAGAGAAGGCAGCTGGAAGAGTCACAGGACTCTCTCAATGAAGAACTTGCCAAGCTACGTGCTCAAGGTACAACATTGCATCTTGTGGTCATCATTTCTTTCACCAAGTATGTCTGAGAAAATTCAGTATTGGCTGAAGTATTGTATGTACAGTAGTCCCACAATATTTTATTGTCTGCGTAGTATTTTGCAGTGAAGACGTAAAATTGTGATTCAGAATATTTAACACATTGCACTTCCTTGTAGTACATTACGCTTCAGATAAAACCAGAATTATCCCTCTCAGTCTAGCCCGTTCATGAAATAAAGAGAAAATTTTTCAAAAGAATCAAAAACTTTATGACAAGCTTCACCTTGTGCTTTAAGGATGTGAGAAATTTAAAAAAAACCCTAAAACAACAACAACAAAACCCCAAATACTTTAGCCAAACAGCACCAATCAATCTTGCTAAATCTTTATTCTGTAAATTCTTGGATATCCGTCTAATTTCAGTTGTCCCTCTGGCAAATGCCCTGCCACGTTCAAAAGGAAGCTGCTTCCCTTAGGGTCAGCCGAAAGGTGTGTCTTTCCCAGCTCTTCTACAGGATTCATTTTAAGAACTGCTGGTTTTTCCCGTTCTGATTTAATGTGGAAAATGTGTATCAAAAGCAGTTCTTGTAGCATTGCTAAATTCCTGGTTTATATAAAATTACAATGTGACCTAGTAGCCTTAGCATTATTCTGGATTTCTGCACCAGGGATCTTCTCTGACTCCGGCAGCAGCAGGTGGTGAGAAGAATTCTTTTTTTTTTTTTTTAACATCTTTATTTTTAGAATAATTTTTTTCTTCCATCTCCTGATTTTCCTACCCCACTTTTAAGATATAACCTGGTTCTGGTGGCACCGTTTCCCTGGAGAAAGTGAAAAGGGACAAGGAGGATTGTGATAAGTAGGGTCATAAGGAGACAAGGGTAGGTTGGAAAGGAGCTGGATGGGCTGAAAACCATGTGGGCTGTTAGTAAAGGAAAAGGGGGTTTGGGGCAGTATGGTCACAGGTTGGGTACTGCAAACCATGGCTGTCTCTGCCCTTCCAACGCTGTCTCCCTGATCCCGCTGCCCCCTGCATAAAGAGGAACGTTTGTTTGTTAAATGGCTGGATGTAGCACATCCTGGAACTGTGCGGTTAATTCTCAACTGTCTCCAACTCTAAACAGAGAAAATGCACGAAGTCAGTTTCAAGGATAAGGAGAAGGAGCATCTGACCCGGCTTCAGGATGCAGAGGAGATGAAGGTAGTACGTTGTGTGGCAATTTTAGAGGGCATTTCTCAGTGAGATCATACATTAAGCAGATAATTAGGGCATAATTTTGTCTTCCCGTACACATTGTGTGCTTTTAGAAAACCCTTCCAGCCTCTGTCAGAATTGCCAACCTCTGTTAGCAAACCTGACCTCATGTAATTGAGCGACCTTGGCAATGTGAAATTAGCGAACTTGTTAGTATTGAGGTTGCTGATCAAATTATGGAAAAAAGTAAGTTATAGCCAGAATATCTGAGGTGAGGGCATCTTTTGGCACCAGCGTGTAAGGTGAGCCAGCTTCAAGGAGAGGTTCGGTGGCCTGTGTTTGCTGAATTGGAGGTGCCTGGGTTCTTCAAATCTCACGACCGGATAACCAAAGTTTAAGAGCCACTATCTGTACTTGACAACGGTTTTGTTATGTATGATTGAAAGATGATATTGATTCACCCGTATGTTACTCTAATTTTTTGCCAGTGTAACTCCGCTGAAAGTCAATTTGCTAAGTAGTGAATCGGGCTGCTGGGGTTAATATAATTTAGGTACTGAAATTTGATAAAAAAAGAAGCCAGACCACTTTCCCAAATAATTTGGCAAAAATTCTGACTCTCTCCTAGAAATAATAATCAAACATCAATCTGTTTTCTGGTATTTTTGTCTTCCTTGGGAATGCAAAGAAGAAATTTTAGGCAAAATTGTGCGTGTTGTGTTTCTGATGAGGTTGCAAATTGGGGAAAAGGAAAAATACAATTTTAAAAGGGGTAGTGATGGAGGTTTGTCATCTTCAGAACTTTTACCTGCATTATAAAAAGTTAAAGTTATTAAAACAGTTGTATAGTTATTCCTTGCATTTGGAAGGAAAAAAGCAAGTCCTTTATGAGCAATTTAAAGAGATGTATTGAGTTTTTCTTGCTACTTGAGATATATCTAATCTTAGAATTTAAATAACAGGGCTATGGATAAACAATTTTCAGAGAGGGGGAGGGTGTTTTGGGTTTTACTTCTGTCACAAGGATAGCTGAACACATATTTTCGTGGTGAATAAACAGGCGAAATAAGAGAGGACTGGTAAAAACAGTGTCATTCTTGGCACTTGATGTACTAACACCCTGGCTTTCACATGCGGTAGTTTTTGCAAGAAAATGAGTAGAAATTGGCGTACATCTGTTGCTAAAAAGTGCCTGAATTAAATGCTTGGATGAGTAGATGCATTTTTGTAATCATAGAATGATCTACCAGGCAAACTCCTGAATTAACCAGGTCTGATAAGCTTCCCTCAAATCCAGAAAGAAAGGTTGATTTAGCGGACACGTACAAAGGAAGCTTAACTGTGTGTTACTTGAGTCACGTATGGCTGTGGTTTTTGCGCTCTGCAGAAGGCCCTGGAGCAGCAGATGGAGAGTCACAGGGAAGCCCACCAGAAGCAGCTGTCCAGGCTGAGGGATGAAATTGAAGAGAAGCAGAAAATAATTGACGAAATCAGAGAGTATGTTCACTCGCTCTATCGCTTTCTCTGGTCCTGTCCTGTGACGCTGTAGGGTTTTTTTGTTTTAATTGATGTCTATATATTTCGGTGTCTTACAGAAAGTAGTGTCCTTACATGCAACAGCCAACCCTCTAATTATTTTGCACGGTGGATTACAGTGCCTACGTCTTTATTGTGGAGCTTTAACGAGTCCATAAAATTATAGAGAGGAAAAAGAAAGCATAATGTTACACCTGCAGCTCAGTAGACATGAGAAGCTTGGAGGAGAACAGATTTGAAAAGACAAAAGTTTGGAGGGCCTCTTGTAGCAAGTAGTTCTGCCACAGACTTTCTGCAAGTCTGGGTGACTCGAATGTGTCCCACTTTTCACAGCCTTAATATTTCTTCCTGACACAGCAACGTAACTCTGTTAGTCAGATACTCCAGCACTTGAGAAACAGAGTTCTTTGCTCCTGTACTCTCGGTTTGTCAGCGTTCATAAAATCGAGGCAGTCCTGAGGTAGTGTTTATTCTTTCATCATATTTATTTTGTGGCCAAAGACTAAAAACAGGGAAATAGGAACATGGGGAAGCAGGACAGAAAGACTGCAAGAACAGTTTGTGCCCTTTAAGATACAGAAAGCAAGCCACTGTATTTAATTATCTAATATTTTTACATAAAAGCTATTGTTCTTCAGATTCTTTATTCTTAATTTCTTTCAGAATTTTTCAGTAGAGAGTTACAGCTTTACTTTCTCTGTCTAACCCAGTCTTGTTTATGGAGATTCACCCACCCTCGTTTGTGGGGTTCAGGACTGAGCTGTACTGACTTTTACTTTTGCATTTCAGTATGAATCAGAAGCTGCAGCTGGAACAAGAGAAACTGACCGCTGATTATGATAAATTAAAAATTGAGGACCAGGAAAGAGAAATGAAACTGGAAAAGCTCATGTAAGGCTACAGTTTTCTCATCTGGTGTCCTTGAATATAGTGTCTTTTAATGTGTCCACAGGAAATGTCCTAGTGAGAAACGTTTGTGTTGAAATATTCACACTGAAAATATCATTTCAGTAACAAAGCCCAACATACAGTACGAAAATTATTATCAATTACTACGTATTTTTACATCATAGGCTTTTTAATAGTGGATTTGATTTAACAGTGAATTGATAAAATCTGAAAAAGATTTTTTTTAAGAGCTCTGATTTTATGAAATATTGTAGCAACAGTTAAATCCCCTATTTATTCATGCGCGGCAAAAACAAACAAGAAAGAAGCTGGGGCTTTGCGGGGTGGGTGGGCTGGGCCAGTAGTAAATCAGACATCTGAGTTAAAAGCTTTTCCTGGAAATGAGAGATAAAAATGTCATGTGTGGACACAACAAATGGAGATGGTGACTCGGCCATCCCATGTGAGAAATCTGCATATTTGGGACAGTCAGAAGAATAATTACATGCAGAGACATGTAGAATTTGCTGACATCTGCAGATGTTCTACTCAAACTGAATGTTGATTGATTCTCTTCTGTCTTGTTACGACTTCAACATTTTTGATTTGTGTTTAATGTTGTGATCTTTCTAGACTGCTTAATGATAAAAGGGAACAAGCAAGAGAAGACCTTAAGGGCCTGGAGGAAACGGTGGTATGTCTTAATTACACGTTATTGAGCTTTTTTTCCCTAGGTCTTCATCACTGATGTATTACCAAACACTTTTATCTGTGCCCAAGGAAATTAACAATTTATATCATAATAGGCTAAATTTGTGCATTTTGCCAAATTATTGAAATTGAATTTTAAAATTTAAGCTTAATTACTATTATTATTGCTTCCTGTGAATAACTATAATCAATAAGTCTACCAGTACTCATTTGTTTTGCTGTCCTTGTTCCTTCCAGTCACCTGAAATAACCAGCGTACGGAACAGTGTAGCTACAATTAGGTGATACGTACCTGCCTCTGACATGACCAGTGAAACAGCTTACAGAGAAATATGATATTGCGCGTGCAATGTTTAAAATGCAATCTGTGATGGATGACTTCAGTCGTGAAGCTGTTGCTGCACAGTTATGTTGGAAGCTACGTTTATATCTGTCTGTAAAATACGCAAGCTTTCTCAAAGATCTCAGAAGCTGGTCAAAACCGCAGCTGGTTTAGGGGAATCCTAAAGTTATTTTTGCTAGTGTTAACATGGTTAATGACTCAAACCCAGCATTTTCTTCTCTGTGTGATGCTTTAAAAATTAAGTGGATAGTGGCCTCAGGATCAGTTGGAGTTCATTACTGAACCCGAACTATTCGGATCCTTTCAGCTTTGGCTCCTGATGGCTCCCGCACACATAAGCCTTGGTAAATAAACTCATGCGAGGGACAGATTTAACCAACCTTTTGGATATGAACTGTACTCATTAGATACTCACTTACAGAGCTTGCACGTAGACTTGATGGTCCCTATTTGCCAAATGAATTAGGCAGCTGGAAGTCAGAGTTAGGCAGTACGATACCGTCAGCCTGCAGAAACCCAGATGGTGTTTTTTTATATTTTTGAATAAATATCTTTGAACTATCTTACATTAAAATTTTATTCACTTTGTTAGAGTTTTAATAATTACTGCAGCAGGAATTGAAAATCAAGCATAGCGAATTACAGGAAAACCTGAGCCATCAAAGGCCAAACGGTGGCTCATCCCTGCTCGTTGGTGTGGGGAGACACCAGGTTGCACGGGCACCGTGTGTCGGTTGGGTGGTGACTTTGAGAAGGAAGGGATGAAGAACAGTTTTGGTGGGACCACAGCTGCTGCCTTTGCTTTGACTCGTTCTCCTTCCCAGCCCTGGGCTGGTGAGGAAGCAGAAGGGGGCTCGTGGGAGGGGGCCTTGGGGTGGAGCCTGCTGGGGCAGCACCCCGAATGGGAGCTCTCGGGGAGGGGTCTGCTCTGCAGCTGGGCTTGACTTCGGGTGGCTCAGGCTGCCCCTGCTGGGTACCACATCACTCACACGTACATAAGCTGGGCTTGTAATGTACGGTTTCTAGCAGTCCATGAAGGAAGCTTCTCCTTTTTGCATTCTACTCAGTTTTGCCTTTTGAGAGAGAAAGATAAAAAAATTTGAGATCAAAAGCTTGTAGTCATGGTGGAGCTTATTGAGCAATTCATTTAAATTCCAATCTGTGAATGGATAAGCATAAAATGGGAAAGCTAAGGTGGCTCTTACCAACTTTGGAAAGACAGTTGAGCGTGGCTTTGGCGCAGTACGGGGTTGGGGTGAGCTGCCTATCCACATAGTTCCCTTTCCTGCACACGGATCAGTGCTTCCGTCCTTCTGGGAGTAGGGGCAGGGCTGCCACTTCTTGTGTCACACCTCCAGTCTGGAGTCAGGCCCTTATTTTGCTTAGCCTGAGAAGTTGATACATATTAAAAAAAAAAAAAAAAAAAAAATCTGGAAAAGCCTGGATTTTTGCCAAATCTTAAAAAGCACTTTAACATGTTAAGTGCCTGTGAATAAGCATTCACAGCGAGCCAATGCGTTTGCTACAGAGTGACTCCAGAGCTCTTTCACATCGCTAGATATGTGTAAGCGTGGCCAACGTGTGAGACTTCAGCTTTCTTCTGTTTCTCCCCATGCCCTAAGACAGAGCTGACACATTTCCAAAGTAGCTTTGGTGTGGTGAATGCCTTGGGAGGTGCAAGAGCTCTTCAGCGTGGGCAGTGCCCTTCTGCGAGCTTGCATATACTTACAGGCAGGTTCATCTCTGTAAATAAATCACAGTAAAGCCATATTATTGACTCAGTTTTTACACCAGAGTATTTACTCTCTCTTACTGCTTTGTGCTTTCTTTTTTTTGCTATTTTGATTCCAGGCAAGAGAACTTCAGACTCTTCACAACCTACGCAAACTGTTTGTGCAAGATCTCACCACCCGCGTTAAAAAAGTAAGACTATACTCTTTTCAACCAAAGCCTTATCTTTTTTCTTGCAGTATTCGTGTGATTTGCTGGAAGCTTTTAGTTTGTGTTGTTACAAAGTGGGTTATTGTCTTTTTCAGTAACAGCGACTAATAAGATTAAAACTGTTCTGATGTTTATTAACTTTTATTTGGTTCTAATTTGTATGGACGTTACATTTGTCTTGGTGGTTAAATGAAATGAACCAATCCAATTCAGTTCAGTTACAAATTCTCAAAGGTGGTACCAATGCGTACCAGAAATTATTCAATACAACTTGCACTAACATATGCTACATTGAATGGTGCGGCCCTTTCTTTCTGTGGGCTTGTGACTAGTCAGCTTTTTCCTGCCAAAATTATTGTTTGGAAGGAATTTATGTATTTTTAACCATTGAAGAAGAGTCAGAGCTGCATAAATAGTCAAAGGCTTTGCAATGCTTTTCAGTCCTTTAGAGTAGCTTTGGGGAAGAGGTTTTATAGTTTAGGGTTTTTTTTAAAGGTTGATTTTTTACATAAAAATGTCTCCCGGGAGTGGAAAAAAAGAGCGAAAAGGGGTTTTCCTAAGTAAAATCTATGATTTTCCTATTCAGGATCCCCCCACAATTGTTTGGTAACAATAGTTTATCTTTTGTGTTGTGGGGAATGTGGCTCTTAAACATAAAATGAACAGGTAGAATAAGTTCTCTTTAATCTGGGGCTCTGGAAGGCTTTTCTGCCTTTGGGAAGCTTAAATTCACAAAAGACCTGAGCTTCCTCTTGAGTTTCTGCCTGGCTGTGCTGAATGCTGCAACTCTGTGCAGAGCGTTGAACTTGACAGCGATGACGGAGGTGGAAGTGCTGCGCAGAAGCAGAAAATTTCCTTTCTTGAGAACAACCTGGAACAGCTTACAAAGGTTCACAAACAGGTAGGGGCTCTCCTTCCTTCCTTCTCTCCTTCTCTCCTTCCTTCCTTTCTTCCATCCATCCATCCATCCATCCAAAAAAGCATGTTTAAAAGGAAAATTTTTGAAGGTAACATGTACTGTCTGAGGAAATGGTACCTACAGATCTAAACTAAGATTCTTGGCATTAGGAGTTGGTGTTAGACCTGCTCTTCCCACCATCCGTACTTCTTATGGATGTGTTAAATGAACAATTATTTTTTCTAGCAGCTTTGGCAAGACTAATTGTCACGGCATTGGTGTAATGCATAAAAAACCAGAATAAAGTGTTTGTTATTACCTTGTGTGCTGCTAGCTGGTTTCTAGATGGATTGTGTATCCCTGCTTTTGACTCCTGGTCTGAAGCTGCTTAGAGGCACCCTTGGAGGTGACTTGGGTGGAGTCAACCCGCAGAGTATGGAAGCAAAGAAATAAAGGTTTTCTGTAGTGCTGAAGGGGTCGTGCCTCCCTGGGATGCTGAGGTTGGTCATTTCTGGGCATGTTCATCTCTGTCTCCTCCCTGTTTAATGGAGTTCCTGTTTTCTTTGGAGTTCTGCTGTTCAGACAAGGGGTACAGAGAGCCCTTCACCCTTGGTACTCACTGTGCAAACGTGAGGTGAAGGGGATGTGTGGTAGGCAAGTGTTTTGGGTATACGTCAAGGGAAGAGCCTTACCCTCTGCCTACTGGAAGTGTGTCTATATCAATGGTGTGTGTATATATCTAGGCAGCCCCTCGTTAGATAAAACTGAATCGTTTCTGCCTCTTATCAGATGACAGATGTCAGTATTTCTGAACTGTGTCCCACTGTTCAGGTGCAGAGCACAAAGTAGTTCAGATTCTTCTGATTTCTTTTTTGAAGAGTGTCATAACATTCTCCAGTGCAGTTTTTGGAAATTGTTAATAGTGAGACACAGTGTTCTCTGAGATTTGCTTTATTCCTGTGGAACCGCCAAAAAAGCAGTGCAGGACCGTGACAAGTGTCCGCTAAGGTTCAATATTTTGAGATTCTCAGTGAACAGATGGTTTAAAGACCTTGTTTCTAAATGTGGAAATTGGGACATGTTATGTTAGGAGTGATTTTCCTTTTACTATTTTGCCTTTTTTGCACTCAGTTCACGCATCTGCTGGGTTTTCAGATACAGATTTTTTTAGCTCTCATTAGCATATATTTACTCAAAACCAACTAGGAGGCCACATCTCTTAAGAAGCTTAGAGGGAAAGATGACATTGAACTTGACCTGAAGTGATATCATCCTGCTTTTATTTCGTATCTTAACTATTTCGTAGAACAAGGGTTCGACACTTGCAGGAAAAGCACATTGTGACAATTTTTATTTAGCTTTGTTTGTGTTTTTCTTCTGGCACTCAGCCTGGACTAGCAGGTGTAAAATATTTTGATTGTCAAACACGATGCGAATGTCCGTACGTGCTGTTGCTTTTCTGTGTTATTAATGTGGTAGTTAAACCACTGTCTTGCCTTCACTCCAGAAGAGGGAGAATCGCTCCTTGGAGCAGTTTTCTGTTGACTTCTAGTAGTGGTATAATCTGTTCAGTAGAAGTTGTACTGGAGTTTCTAACTGTATCAGTTTTTTATTTATCAAAAAAATCAGTCCTCTCTTTTGGCTGTTCCTGCATGGAAAGTTAAACGTTATTCTGATAAGCGATAGCCCTTGCTCAGGTTCATATTTAATTGAGGAAGTGCATGAATTCAGAGTTGCACATGATCATCACATCTATAACGACAGGCCTTAAGTGATGTCTTAGCGACTTTTGAGGCATTGAAGTTTCCAATTTACCCATGTGCTTGAGTAGGGATCGAGTAGGTAAGCATGCTGCAACCGGTGGAGATGGTGAATATTTGATGATACCCAGTGTTGTGCATAAGCAGTAGTTAAACATTGCAGTTTTGAAATAATGAGGTGATCAAGTATTTGTGAAATATTCTGCATTCTGAAGAAGTGCAGAGTTTCTGCGGCAGTTGCTCTTAAAGTCTAGGAAAGCAGGTATGGCAGTAGAGTGCCCTGCGATAGCAGGCTTTGTCCTGGAGCCCTCACCGATCGGGCTCAGATCTGTGAAATTGTGTTGAATGGAATAAACGTTTTCATAGCGTATTTTTCTTTTCTTGCAGTTGGTACGTGATAATGCAGATCTTCGTTGTGAGCTTCCTAAGCTGGAAAAACGACTTAGAGCTACGGCAGAGAGAGTTAAGGCCCTGGAGAGTGCACTGAAGGAGGCCAAGGAGAACGCCATGCGAGACCGCAAACGGTACCAGCAGGAGGTAGATCGCATTAAGGAGGCTGTGAGAGCCAAAAACATGGCACGGAGAGCACACTCTGCTCAAATTGGTAAGGACATGGAGCTAAAGGGTTAGCGGCTGCTCACATACTTCATGGTTGGTCTGTTTGCTCATGTTTAAATAGAGAGAGCTTTGAAAGCGGCAGACCAGGGCAAACCACGGGGTCTGCTTCTCAGCTGCACGGGAATCTTCAAAGGCTTCACTTTTTAATAGAATCTGCCCCACCTAAAGTTTAAAGTGCCTCTGCTATTTAACTCAGTAAATAAATGGCATAATGGGTCTTGTGTGCCCTTCTGGTGACCTGAAAACTTGTCTCTTTAAATTAGCCTCTCTCTTTCTTTCTCCTCCCCCACATATTCTCCTTCTGCTTTCATTCTTTCCTTGCCTTTCTGGACCTTATCCCTTCCTCTCTTTTGCCCTGATCACTCCTCCTTGTGATTTAGTTTGAGCTGTGTGGAGTCAAAAATCTTCCCTATAATATGGATGCTTGATATATCCGTGGGGTGCCATCTGAATGCATGAATACATCAAAAGGTGTTTAAGATGGAACAATTTTTGCAATTATTTGTTGGAATTGCTAAGGTAGAAGGATAATGTTTTGGATGGCGATGCTAATATTGGTGCTTTAAAACCTGAGAGAGAAACACAAAGTTTCCTGCTGTATGCTGCCGCTTGTAGAAAGCCATTGACGGCTTTGTCTCAGCATCTACTGATGATGAGGGGTAGATATATCATCACGCGGGATGATATAAAGAGTCAGATTGGACATAGAAAGTACATCACTGCCCACCAAGTAGTTCCTCTGTTGTGTAGACACTCCATAATCTGTGCAGAGATGAGGGGCATGCACGGGATGGTTAAATGGCTCTCTCACAAGCAGAAAACGGGTGTATTTGTTGTTGGCCGAGGTAAGGGAATGCTGTGTTCCACAGAGCTAGAGTACGGACTGCTCTGCCAAGCACAGCTCCTTGTTTGGCAACAATGGGGTATGTACGAGAGGAGAAGGTGAGGTAGAAAACCTTGTGTGAAAGCTAAACGTCTTGTTTTGTTTCCTACTTCTACTCTGCAGCCAAGCCCATCCGCCCCGGTCACTACCCAGCGTCTTCTCCAACAGCTGTCCATGCCATCCGAGGGGGAGGGATGTCAAACTCCAGCTACTATCACAACACCAAATAGACGAGAAGTAAGAGCAAAGTAACCTACTCTTCTCTTCTTTCACTGATCACCCAGTATTCTTACATTTCAGTCTTGCTTTTAGAAGACCCACAGTATTTTTTTTCTAGTTTTAGTAGGACTCCTTTGCTGATAATTTAACTGTGAAAATTAGTAATTTAAGCGAGGAGTGCCTTTGCAAGCTGCTGGTAGGAGTTTTTATTTTAATGATATCTCACTTAAAACTTTTTTAATAAACTGAAATGCTCTGGTAAATCTGTACTGAAATTCACACATAGAGGTGTGAATCTCATGTTGTAAAAATAGAGTTCCAGAGGTTCCTTCTGCCAACAGAATTTTCTGCTTTCTGTACCATGGATATGTTTCCGTGTTGGGATATTCCAGCCTGGGACAGGGGTAGACCAGCCGTAAGGGGCAGCAGCACAGAGCTCTCCAAATTAGAGCATCACAATTTGGCAAACTTTACTTTTGTTTCTTTTGCTTTGCGCTCTCATTCAGCTCTCTTCAGAAAAAAATGTAAATATTTCACTTTAATTGCAAAGGCCTGAAGGTTTTTCCTAGGCACAAATCTCATCCTGGAAAAATGAGCAGCGTATTCCTAATAGACTGCTTCATGTACCCTCCCCTCCCTTGTATTTCTTTAAATGCTTGATATTTCTGAGCTATTTTACATCTGCTGTTATTTTCAGATTATAACTTTATGTTACAGGCATACTAGCAGTTGGATGGTAGTGAGTGGCTGTGAAAAGCAGGGGACTGCTGAGTTGTCCCTCCAAGTCTGGCTTTTTTTAATCCTTGAGGATTAATTCTCTTTTATGACTCTCTTCTAATAGTATGTGGTTTCCTTTAGGCACTTGGCATTCTTGGGTGGTTTTTTCTTTTTCTTTTTTTTTTTTTTTTGAGAATGTTTCATGTCATGCGTGCATGCAAACCATCCATCACATCACACTCAAGCTGTTATTGTGTTGTGCAGATTGTTTCTGTTCATTGTGTTTTCCATGAGCCCTGTAGCTGCAAGCAACATATTTTCGCTGGGGATGAATTAGGGCAAGTCTTTGCTGAGTGTTTTTGTGCGTTAGTTCATTCTGCACTGAAATTGGCTTTTCCATCTCACAAGCGAGATGGCCTCTGTCTATCTACTTCATTGCATTCCCACCTCTGTGAAAGAGCAAAGGGAAAAGAGTGTGATACAGAGGCATGTAAAATATTTCCAGACATATAGCAGCTGCTCTGTGGGAAAAAAAGCTGCTACCTGCCTAAACTGGGTGGGCCTTTAACATACCATCTGCTCAGAAATTAGGTGTCAGACTCCAACAGGCCACACATTAGGTATAGGCACACGTCAGGAGAACAACTGTAGATTAATAAAAGTTATTAACAAAATAAATACACTTAAAACTAGATGGGTGTATTACAAGATAGGACTTCGGAAGTCAATAAAAAGCAATCTGAAGGCATAGAATACGCACCAGATGTTTTGAATGCCAAATTCTAGATTTGAGGGTGGTGGAGGATGAGCGGGTTCAGGCCAGGCTTGGGACATGTTGCAGAGGAGCTCAGGGACAATAGGGGTGGAGAAAAAGAAGATGGAAGATCTTAGAAGAAACGGGGTAAACTTAACAGTTTTATGGTTTCTGAAAAAAATGGGGAAATAAATTCTGAAAACCAAATGGAAGGCCTACAGGTTGGAGTGAAGCCATTTAAAAAGTATGTATGTGGGGTTTTTTTCCTTAATTGACAGTAATGGTCCTTTATGGCTTTTATCAGTCAAGTTTCCTTATTGCTCGAGATTGAGTCTAACGCCTGGCTGTACTATGTATTACATATTACGTGTAAGGCAACAATTTGAAATGTCGTGGGAGTTGGACTCAATGATCTTTATGGGTCCTTTCCATCTCAAGATATTCTATGATTACTACTTCAAAGAACCGTATTTTAGGCTTTATAATTGGTTTTTAAACACGGTCAAGTTCTAGATTTTTTGCATGCATCTAGAAAGATGTCTTGAAGATGTAATAAAGTAAGGCGGGGCAGTGATTAGAGAAGGTCAGTTCTCATCATTTTTGGTCCTTCAGTTAAGAAGGTTATTGGCAAATTGCAGCTATTTGGCTGCCAAAGGATTTTGGGAGTATCGGAGTGATCTGAATTCTGGGCTTGTTGGATGAAAGTCCAGGGGCCTGAGTAAGAGTGTTACTAAAGGTACTACTTGTGCAGGGAAAATTTTATACAGATTATTGCCATAATATCGTTGAGACATTTCTGTGCTCTCTAGAACTACACCATGCTTTTGAGCGGCGCAGTTCTACACAGCTAGAACTGGAACAGAACTTTCTTTTATATTCATTTAACAGCAGGGAAATAAAAGTGGGATTTCTACATAAATGTTGCTGTTCAAGTAACATACCCTATCTCTGGAATGAAAATTTTATCCCAGGATGAGGGGCAATTTATCTTAGGTTCATTCATCATTCACAGTAAAGACACTAGATACTTATTACTGCTAGACTGGTCAGTAATAATGATTTATTAATGCAGCAGCTGAACCCTCAGTAACAGCCAGTGTTGCTGGTTTTATGAAGTCCTGCAGAGCTGGGCAAACCCATGAGACTAATCAGGACAAAGCTCAGACTTTGCCCGGTGTGGGCCACATTGCCGCGGTGCAGCGTGCATGATGTAAGGAGAAGATTTCTACCCCAGAAAGCCTAGCATTCGATGAACAACAGTAGCAGATGGGAGAGAAAAAAAATGTGGGTGTTAATAAAATGTGGTCCTGAAATTGCAAATTGCCAGTAGCTGGCTTAAACAGGAGACTCGGGAGGCCGAGGCATGGCTGCAGATCTCTACGAGGTGATTTCTCGCTCTGTTTACATTGCAGACACTTTTGAAAATACAAATGCAATGAATTTGTTACTGGGGCGTACCTCAAACCTAGATTTTGGAAATGATCAGGAAGGGAAGTCACACTGGTGCAGCTGACAGGATAAGGGCTGCGGTACCGGTATTTTTCTGCGCTACGGGTCTATTTCCGTAAGAAGGTAGTACTGGAGTTGCTACAACCGTGTAGCTAAATTTATGCCAGGGTTTCGTGGAGACGGCCTGGGGGATTTCTAAATGTTTATTTCTATAGCACAATTTTGAGTCAGTTCTTACAGTTTAATCTTTTCCGATTTAATAAAATTAGTTGAAATGTATTTTCAGTATATTTTCAGGTTTTGAATTTTGCGGAGAGAACTATTTTGACAAAACTTAAAAAAACGATACTCTTCATATGTGAATAGCTGCAAATCATGTCACGCGGGTGGTTGTACGTTAGTTTCTCTGCTGGTCAACTTGTATGTTGTGCAGAGTTGCTAAACGTAACTAAACACAGTGCAGGTTTCAAAAAAGGTTAATATTAAAGTATTTCAAATAATGCCAGGAATTAAAAAAATAAAAACTACGGTATGTGTTTTGCTTTAGATAGGACCAAAAAAACCAAAGCAGGACCCAAATTGTCTTGACTTTCTCATGCTGCCCCACAAAGTTTAGGCCAAAAACTGCACAAAATTAACAAAGTCACTCTACAATCCGGTTTCATATGTTTATTTCTAAATCACTAAAGAAAACCTATAATATGTTTTAGAAATGGAAATAAGCAGTGTCTGAGCAAACTTGAATGTCCCTTGCAGTCTGCTAGTTAGTAACTGCCAGCTGGCATGAATATAGGGAAAAATGCATGAAGTGGTAGAAATCTGTGTTGAACTGGCTTTCATGCTTAAAATGTGTGGCCAGATCAATGTTAGTGAAAATCAGCTCAAGTTCTGTCTTTAATTTCATTAAATGGACCTGCTGAGAACCCCCCTGGCACCCCACCTGGAGGACGCAGGTGCTGTTGCTCAGGTTGCTCACGGAGAGCTGAGCCGCGGTGGCGCTCTGCTTCTGCAGCTCCTGGTTTAATCGGGGCTTTCTCCAGGTGGAGCAGAGATCATCTCTGAGTCCGCTTTAATTACATCTTGGCCCTAGCCTGGCCCCGCACACAGAACAGAGGGTCCCTAGCAGGGCTCGGGGACAGCTGAGGCTGGGGCTCAGGGAAAGCACAGGTGATACTACTCAACACTCGTGGCTTTGTTGGAGGGCACTTCAGGTGCTGTACGCAAACTGCTAGGTATGCTGTCACCATTTTCGCAACCCCGTTCTCAATGGCTGAGCTGCAGGCTGGAGGATGCCCTCTGCAGTCGCTAGACCTGTGAGCAAGCTGTCACCGCCGGGGTGCTCGGGCGCTGCCTGGAAACCTGGGACGGACAGAGCAGTGGCAGATGGGTGGGTGACGCGTGTGCTTCCCTGTTTCAAATCTGGAGGAAGCTGCTGATCTGCCTCTCCTGCCTTCCCAGTCCTTGCTCAAGCTTGTCTGATACCTCATTTCAAAAGAGAAGGAAAGGAGTGACATGAAGATACACTAACGAGTAATGGTCCATCACAGCCTATGGAAATTATATTGAAGCAAGTTGTACTGGGATCTGTATTTGTGAAAAATGCTGTGCAAACAGGCCCTCGTCTGTATGTCCCTTATCCTGAAGCCTCTGGTGTGTTCCCAGCACCTCCCCATCCTTGAGCTAGATGAATAACCGTATGTAATTAGCTAGACCATAGTTAATCTAGCCAATAAGAGGCATGAATTAATAACCATCCCGGTTTCCTTTAAGGTGTTAATAAGGATGACAACTAGGAGCCAACTACAATTCCCACTGTTAATTTAGGGCAAATTTAAAAACACCGATGCATCGATATTTATGTATTTATTTATTTTTCTAACTTGATCTTGAATATGGACAAGGTTTTTTAAATAACTATATAAGAAAATGCTTAATTGAGGAAAACACATCTCTCTCTGTAAGGCTGATTTTATATTAGCCAATGTGCTAAAAAATGCCTTGAACTTTGCTTCTGGATGCAATTGCTATTAAATTAGCGAGAAAGATGCCTGTATAATATGCATATATGGTATATAAAATTATATAGTATAATTGCATAATATATTACCGGGATATTATATAAAATAGTTTTATGTATTTCTGTAAACACATATATTTTATATTTGTGTGTGTGTGTATATATATATATGTATTAGGAAAACACCTCTCTGTTAGGAGACATATAGAAGAGAAGGATCGTTTGGGATTTGTATTTTTTCAGCCTTTCATTTTATACTAAGTTTTCAAACTCAGCTGCAGTTGCTATCCTTCCTCGTATGAGACATGCACACGTCTGCTCTTCAGCATATCCAAGTGCTGACCACTGGAGAGAAAAATCCTATTAAAAGAACAGAGAGAGAAAAGAAAACTAAAAAAGTTAGACCTTTAGCTAGTGTTTAAGGATGCATTTAGACAATACGTAATGCTATGCTACAGGTGGCAAAGAATTCATTTCATTAAGAGAATTATTTCATTATGACTGTGCCAATTTGTGGGCTGGAAGGACAGATCTGAGAAAACTCCCCTGCAAGACTTAGTAACCGAAACCCTCGTTTCATGAATTGTTAAAATTGTGCTTTATGTGACTCTCGTTGCCTCGCTGTTACGGTGGCTCCTTGGTTGCTGCGCATCGCCCTTCTGTGAAGTGTAGGTATCAGCTGGTTAGCCACGTGGCGTACCTGCTTTCTAATCTCAAACTTCCACTAATTATCATTACCTTTCTTGCTCTCTTTTGACAGGTCAGTTCCACTTAGCATGCTAAGGACTGTCATTAAGTCACTAGCTTCTTTTTTTCCCCCCTCTTCAACCCGAAACACATCCTCTTCATCCTGCGCGTCCTACAGCCATCTGCAATGCACTGGTCCCGGGTATTTTGAGCTTCGTAGGATCTCCACGTGTACAGAAGTGTTCAGCTCAACTCTTCTACAGATACTTGTACAATGTATTTAACATAACCATCTAAGTAACGGTAGGAAGTCTGCCACTCAGAATCTCTCACTGACTGCGTTTGACCCCTTGGCGCTGGTTAGGTTGGGGCTTCTACACTCAGATTGATGCTTTTGCAAAGTCCTCTGTTGCGTCAGTAAATCCCGACTTCTGGCAGCAGAGAATTAATTATTCAATGACCAAGTGCCATCAAAGGCAGGTGATTGTGCTCTGTCATGACTGATTTACTGTATAATATACATATTATTTTATATTTTTAGGGGATGAAAATGTGCTGCTATATGGTTTAATTTTACTGCTTACATTTTCAGACGTAAATTTCCCCAAAGAACCATTTGTAATATCCTGATAAAATCTTTGGACTGTATAAAATAACCTTTATTGCAGTACCTGGTAAAGATCAAATGGGATGCAGAGAAATCTGTTAGTATAGATCTAGGTTTTGAAGTTTGGTAGTTACATGAATATATCTGTGTGACCTATCTTAAAATTAAGATCTGATCTGCTTGTTGTTCTCTCTACAGTGGTGGGTTTTCCTGGAGTGTGATGGCTAGCCATGTGTTTGTAAGCGTTGTTCTCTATGAAATTTTGAAGGCTTTCAGAATGCTGTGGGAATCTTGTCTTGGAAAAGCCGACAAGCATCTCCGCCCTTTCCCCTTCCCGCATGCCTTCAGCAGGCCCCGATCCGTTCACTCGGGAATTCAGGTACCGGAGTGAACTGTCCCCTACCAGAACAGATGCTTTAAAGAAGCAAAAAAAAGAATAATCCCACAAACCCCAGACCCTACCTTAAAAAAATTATATAGAGAGAGTCCAAAAGGAGGTGAGAGTGTATCCTCAAGCTGTCCTTTGCAGATCAAATTTGGGAATACGTGTGTTAGGAGGTGAAGAGCCTATTGCAAGGGGAAAAGAAAGTCATTGTAAGTTACAACAGGCAAGTCGTCCCACGGATGGCACGCTTGTGCGCAGGGAGGTAAGGATGAGATCGCTTGCCTTTCTCCGATCTCTCTTTTTTGTATCAGACAGAAAGTTTCCATCTTCTCAGCACTGGGGGGCACTGGAATCGTTCTGGGAAGGTTCCGCTGGCCGGCAGAAGCTCCTGCTCCTCCTCCCGCTTCTGTGCCACACACACGTATCCTCCTTGCGCAGGTGTGCGGAGTACGCGCCCCTGCGTCCCAACGGAGCGCGGGTTCCAGGAAGGGTACAGCCCAGCACAGCCCTCTAGTCTTGTTTTGCAGACGTTTGCTCTTATTTAATTTGAGATTGTTGGGGTTTTTTTTTTTTTGTTTTTTTGTTGTTTTTTTTTTTTTTTTTTAATTTCGGAACGTGTTTGTTAGTAGGCGTAGAACTATTTACTTAGTGTAGAGCATTTTGAAAGATTGTGAATTGACTTTCGATATTTTTTTTTTTTCTACTGAAATTATTTAGGTTCTTGCAAAGTAAGTTGGACTTAATTTAACTGTTGGGTTTTTTTTAAATGTTGCACTATTTTGGGGAGCATTTTGCTAAAAATATTTAATGAAGCTGCAAATTTGCATGTATTTAATTTATTTTGTATTTTCCAAAGTTTTATATTTTCTTTCTTTATGTGCATGTGCACTGCCAGAAAAATGAACTGTGAACTTGCCGTATGCAATCTTTAATAAAATTACTAATTCAGAACTACTCTGTGCTATCGTTTCAGCTGTTCAGAGCTGAAATTTCTACTATGAACTAACGATCCTCTTGTTTTGGTTCTAAAACAGTTGTCTTGGAAAAGATACCAAACTTAATTGCCGTCAAAGATTTTGTACTGTAGTAAAACTTTGGTTCTGTCTCTTGAATTCAAAGTTGGGTATGGAAGTATATTGTAGATGCAGCATTAGCTTAAAAACCGTATTAAGTTCCTCGCAGCATCACCGTTAGTTCTGTATGTCAGTTGGGACGTCTCTCTTCGGTTTGAGTAAGAAGTTAGCGTGGACATCTCTTAATTGTGCTAGTGCTGATCAGCCAGTCAGTTCATCTAGCGAAAATAATGTAAGTTTCTCCAAGTTAACTTCTTACATCAAGACTGTCGGAGGCCTTTCTATAACCGAAGCGCTGAAAAGATGCCTTAGGCTAAAAATCTCAGAAAGAAATGCAGAAGGTATTTTCTTAATTGGAAATTATTAATTCCGTCAATCGAACTTACTCTGCTTATATACAGATTCTTGTTTTGTAAGCCTATTTTAATTAGGCAACTTAAGTTTGTATTGCGTACTGTATATTCAACTTTTGTACCATTTTTAAGTCTTACACATTTTATATATAGAAACGAAAACCACACATCTGCTCTGCAGAGATCAAAACCTGTCTCCTGCTATTTCCACTACTTGATGCTATCTTACTTTCTTTGCTCTTTGAATGTTGTGTTATATTTATTCTAGGCTAATTTAAAAGTTGTGATTTGTATAGCGCAAATTAAATTTCACATCTTCAGATGTCGTGCATGGGACAAATTTTGGTGGAAATACTGTTCACAAATGGAAAACGTACTTCAGATGGAACTAAAGTGCATATTGTTCTTTTTGCTAGTAATTAAAAAGTATTTCCTGCTCATTTGAGCTTCTCTTTATGATATGTTCAAATATCTTGCGTTTGTCTTGAGTTCGTGTTTCATCGACTTGTTTTCTCAAAAGCAAGGAAAGTTTTAAACCTGGAAAGATCTTGGCTGATGCATTCTTAAGGTTGTATTTAACTCAGCAAGGGTGAGAGCAGATTATCCTGAATATTGAAAACTAAAAAGTAAGTCACAAAAACTTAACTTCAATAATTTGTGCCTAGAGAACCTTATGAGTAACTTTTAAATTTTGTTTTATAAAGCCTAATGGACTGAGATGCAAGTTGGCCTAAAATTTTGATAAATGAGGCTGGGAAATAAAAAAAATAAAGATTTTTAAGCTGAACATTGTTTCATTTGAATAAATGGGTATTAATACCAAATGGTCATACAGGTCCAAAAGGAAAAGGCCTAATCAAATTTCCCATAGCGGAGGAGAAAGGCTTTGTGTAAGCAGGAATGAAGCACATCTCCACTGGAAATGGAAGGGAGCCAAAAATAAATTGGCAGGATAATCTGGATCTGCCCTTGCTCTGATTTTCGTCTTCACTGTGCCTGTACGAACTGCGAAGCGCACTGGAGAACATCCGCTGTGCAGGATGGAACGCCGCTCCACCAGTTCCTCTCTCGCTCTCACAATCTTGTCCATTGAAACACTTTTCATTGTGGGAGAACCACGGGGGTTGAGGCATTCTGTAGAATTTACATGTCTAGTTTGTAAAGTGTGTAACGTGTACTGCAGATGTGTATTCTCTGGGCTCTATGTATCTTTACAGTAGTGTTCAATTTAGGAAAAAATAAATTGTGGACACGTTTTGCTGGTAACAAGGGGAAATTTTTTGCCATTGCATCAAACGATGCTGAAATGTATTAAACTCTTGATAGCAGATCTCACCCTCCTTCCCCCATCCCGTGGAGATAAGTCTTTTATCTTCGTTCTAAAATTCTATCAGAGATGGATGGATACACTGGCAGACTGCATGATGTATCATTCGAAAACCGTTACAGTGGAAAATAAAATTGAACTAAACTTTGCGGTGTGCATGTTGTGTGACGCCTATGTCCGGCATCTCTGTTAGAGGGGTGCTCTGCCCATGGCGCGTAGGAGTGACCTGTTCCGTGGAACCGCGCCGGAGTCCCCATCTCAGGCCACTGTCTGCAGTTAAACCTTTCCTCTAAATCTGTAGAAAGTTATTAGAAGGCTTGGGAAATGAACACAGGTTTATTATTATTATTATTATTATTTTTATAAATAATTGCATCTTCTCTACTACCTCTCCATGGAAATCTTCCTTCTTCCCACGTGTTTTCAGTAGCCTGGCGGATGACAGGGAGACTCTTCCACTAACCCTCTGCATGCATTTCCTTTTTATAGGAATGTTACGCTCACCTTATATACAGCGTAATAGAGTAAAAGTTCCTGCGTCCGTGACGCCTCCCTTAAGTCATGCTCGGAAGCTTTATGAACAGCTTATTTTCAGTAATTATTACTCCGAGCATTTCTCAATTATATCGTTACTTTTCTACTCAGCCATGCAAATTGATGGCGCTGCAGAAGTTCTGTAGGAATGGATTGCTCTGTTTTTGCTGCCGAGTAGATTTCTAATGAGGATTATGTGGTTTTCCATCATTATTTACCTACGCTCATACTGCTTTCGCTTGGGGCCTGCTGGGAACCCAGCGGCACGGGGAGCCCCTTGCAGCCAGGATCTGTCAGTCCCTGCTGGTGACGGGCGGCCGGTGGTGACCGACGGTCGGCGTGACAAGTACAGGTCTCTAAGGGCTGGGTAAATGCCAGCCAGCAACTCAGCGTTCAGATGCACTGACTCCACAGCTCTACTGATATAATCATGATGATTAACCCAGTATATTTAGTAGGACAGACCATTGTCCAAGCAGACTTAGAAATCACGCTGTTAAAATCGGGAGTCAGTTATTTCTAACTCAGAGTGAACTTTCTATTATTCTATTGCATGAGGGATGCCGAGCTTTGCCTCCATCAGGGCTGAAAAGTCGTTCCAGCGTAGATGGTTTATACTGGGGAAGGCAGCGGGGGCTGCCGAGCATTCCCCACCAGGCCTGCAGAGGAAGGCAGACGCCGTGCCACGCCAGAGCTTTTTCCATGAGTCAAAAAGATGCGCCCTGTAAGATCTCCTAGATAAAGCCCGTGCCTGGAGGATGAACTCAATTATAGAGCAAACTTTGCAAGTGTATCCCTACAATTTCATTTTCAGAATGTGGGATTGCATCAGTTAATTAGCTCTATCAAAACAACACAAATTATTGTATCCGTTTCCAAGATTCAGCTTACACAAGTGTACAGTGATAAGTGAAGGAGAGGGGTTTCCATCCATAGAAAAAGACTCACTGCAAATCTATCACTATTGATGAAAATAATTCTTAGATAAAACTTAATTGAAATTTATCTTCCATCAGAGCTGAACTCGATGGAGACTGTATTTATCCTCAAATGAGGACCTTCAGTGGTTTTGGGTTAAGATACGTGATGGTCATTCTTTATCAGCTCACACTTTAGATGTGCCTGACGCTTCAGTGGGGCTGATGTCTCGCCCCATCGGCCGCTCCTGTGGCAGAGGTGTTCCGGTGGCCACCGCGATGCCCAGGAGGCACCTGCAACGTCCCTGCGGGTCAGGGTGGTGTCAGGAGCGTCGAGCCTGTTCCTCGGGATAACCCTGGCAGCACATCTCGCTCCTGGAGTGTCAGACTTCCTTCACATTTGCTTGAAAACAGGGCTTTGTCATTTGTAGTCCCCTCAGTGCAGGTGCCCAACACCTTCAGCTCTGTGGAGGTGGTTCATGGACCTGTTGGAGCGGGGCCAGAGGAGGCCCCGGAGATGCTGGGAGGGCTGGAGCCCCTCTGCTGGGAGGACAGGCTGAGAGAGCTGGGGGGGTTCAGCCTGGAGAAGAGAAGGCTCCGGGGAGACCTTCCAGCCCCTTCCAGGCCCTCAAGGGGCTCTAGGAAAGCTGGGGAGGGACTCTGGAGCAGGGAGGGGAGCCGTGGGACAAGGAGGAAGGGTTTTACACTGCAAGAGGGGAGACTGAGATGGGATGTGAGGCAGAAATTGTTGGCTGTGAGGGGGGTGAGCCCCTGGCCCAGGTTGCCCAGAGAAGCTGTGGCTGCCCCATCCCTGGNCCCGCCCCGGCCCCACCTCCGCCCGGCAGCCCGCACCGCCCGCCTCCCGCCGAGCCACGGCCGCCGCTGTCCCGGATCCGCTGCCTCACGCCGAGCCCCCGGGGAGCGCCGGCAGAG
>VXBH01000652.1:1908715-1955678 GCA_013400035.1 Rynchops niger
ATAAGTAAATAATATAATATAAGTAAATAATACAAGTAAATAAAAACTACACGCCACCCGCCGTGGGAGTGGGCAAGCAGGTGCCGAAGGGCTGCCCTTGGCGCGGCGTTTCTCCTGGGAATGGACGCGGGCTTCCCGTGCCTATTTCCTATACACAGATGCACATTCTTGTGTTTAATTAGGCCGTAAACTCCTTGGAATAACAACCGGCCGTGTCTGTGTGGTGTGGAGGGCGCCGAGGGCTCGGTTCTGTGCAGGGCCGATGGGTGCTCTGGTAATAGGGTTAATGAGAACAGTCCCGGGGTTGATGAGTGCACGCCGTTCGCGCAGATAGAGCCGGTTTGCAAGACTCGGCTGGTTGATTCCTAAGGGCAATCTCAGGAAAATAGGTTCGTACGATTTCCCGTCTGTCAGAGGGTAACGCGGGCAGAGCCTGGAACCGCAGATGCAGAGATCAGAGCAATTGCAGAGAGCCGTGTACTGCAGCCTCCTTCATAAATACAGTACTGGTAATCCCAGATGCTCAGATAGTGAGTCAAGTTTCCCTCCCTCAATAAACATGTTTTTGCTTAAAATAATAAAATATTAAATGCTGAGATTGCTCTTTGTCAGGTTGGTTTTGAACCTCTAAGTTTAAACTTTTCAAGCTTCCTCTGTTACCACGAACCTCCTGGTTGCGGCACCCCGTTCTGCCTCTCCTCAGGTGAGTTTTTCAGAAAAGGGCACAAATTTAAACGTCTGCAGTGCCAGAGAATATGGTCATCCCGTGCATTTGAGAACATGTACAGCAGCTCGGAGAAAGAGAATTAGAAGGTGAAAGAGTTCGTCCTCATTTTGGTGCGACGGCCTCACATCCCCCGTGCCAGTGGGTGCCCAGGCTGCGCGCGGCAGCGCAGTCCTGCAGGTGAATTCCAGAGGTAATTGTAGATGGATGTTTTATAGCATGGATGAAGGGAGTTGTCCTGTTTGGTACACGGCTTGGTGATTCATCAATCTTTGCGTGGTAATACTTCTGCTCTTCTAGTCAATCCACAATTAACTGTGCTACCAGTGTTGCTGATGAGAGTCTTTCCCTCTTCTCGTCATGCGTTACTTGCTGTAAGTCAATTAGCAATTCCCAGCATGGTAATTGCAGCACTCTGTTCACAGCCAGTCTCATCCTCTCTCAATGACATCCCTTCCAGAGCAAGATAATCTTAGGGCCTTTTGCCTTAGCCTGGTTTTGTCAGAGCCGTCTCTCCTCAAGCCAGCTTGACATGTGGCATTCTGGCTGCGTGACGTCAGGAGTCTGGTAAATCCTGTAATCAGCTTACATAGGATGGATCCCGTGCATTGATCCTCGAAACACTTCTGATGAATTCCATCCTCTGGCTGGCACGAGGTGCTGGATGCTTTATCTGGCAGAAAGAGACGAGGGAGAGCGTAGCCAAGGCGAGGGTAGATTTGGTCTCTCTGTCAGGGAGGTGTGCAATTTGCCAAAGTGCAAAGTGCTGCGGGGGAAAGAAGCTGTGTTACAAGAACGGGCGCCTTTTCCTGCACCCTTGGGAACTCTGTAGAAGAGACACCTGTACCTTGCTAACTTGTGGGTTGATTCATGCCACGCAGTCAGTTTATTACAGTCTCCTCCTGCCCTGTTTTCCATTTGCCCAAGCTTCAGTTGTGGGTGAAGAGATAGGAGATGTTTCCTTTTATACTGTTGACACAAGTTGTGTCAATTATGTAGGAGAGCCCTGCCCAAAATCAGGAGTTGCGAGCTTAGGTTATGAACCAGCAGGCACCAAGACCAGTCAGACTCTTCCAGCGCGGGCAGCAGGTAAGGGACTCGGCAGCAGAGGTGAGGGGAAGAGCATACTAAGGGTGCTTAATGTCTCTCAAGGAGGGCAAGGTCGTTGAAGGGTGAAGAATCTTCCAGGGCTGTCATTTCCCAGTCCAAATGGGCCCTAAGCTGCACCAAAACCACCCCCTCACGTCCCCTCTACCTTACGACTTCGAGGGGTTCTTTAGAACAAACGTCCTCCATCTCCAAATAAATTCTGATACTTGAGAAAATTCCTCCCCCCTCCCTTTTTTTTTTAAAAAGTCTAAATTCCTCAGTATTTTCTTTCCTTCCTTCATATCCATTAGCTGGATTTTGTAGATTCAAAGGAAAGGAATGCTTCTGTTATTCGTGTGTGTGACTCAAAGGATTTCTGGATGAGGGGCATGGCCAGCAGTTCAGAAGCAGTGAAAAGGTACGTATGATAGTGCCGCGCCAGTCAGCTTCAGAAGGAATTTCAGAGTGCAGCTTTCCTTTAAGGATTGAGTTGTATTGTATGATGCGTGTGTTGTTGGCAGTTACTTTTCCATTAATTGCTGTGAGAATCTTTTAGTCTAAAGAAGAGGCTTCATCTTCTAGACTTTGCACACGCTTTTGGCAGAGATCTGAGTAGCGGGCTGGTTACTGTGATGCCAAATGCTGAAATGAACTGTTGCATTTGCTGTTTTTCTCGCCCAGAACCTGGCGCCTGTGAGGAGCCAGAACCAAAGGCATGAGCTACGACCATTGAAACGGCACCGCTCGAGCTCCGCCAGCAAAGCTGGGTTGGGATTTCTTGTTTCTTGCCTGAAGCTTGGGGCTTTTTGATGTACCCGGTTTGAACCACAGGCTTTGGCGAGGAACCAAATTAGGGTAAGATGGCATTCTTTTGGTGGTTTTTGTCTAGATGTTGCTTTGATATTTAAGCAAATCTAAACTGTTTTGTGAAACCTGCTTGAAATAAACTTAAAAAACCCGTTGTTAATATTACTTTACAGGTCTGGAAATGGGGCAGTAAAGGATCAGAAAATGTTTTGGTTAAAGGATCTAGGCTTTAGCTATGTTCTGCCCACCAAGAAGCCAGGCACCAGGGGATTCCTTTAGGGTGACCTGAAACAGCCTTTGGTGATCTGGTTGAGGATGTCCCTGCCCATGGCAGGGGGTTGGACTAGATGGGCTTTAAAGATCCCTTCCAACCCAAACCCTTCTGTGATTCTGTGCCTTGCTGAATGGTTCTAGACAGGTAATTTATCTTCTTTCTACTTATTTATTGTCTCATTATTGGGAATAATGATGACTTTTCTATTTCCATCAGTTGCTGTGAAAATTGATCGGTTTGTAAATAATTCTCAGTGCAAACAGCCCTGCAGGGGTAGCATTATTAAGGGTGCCAGTTCCACCCCAAGAAATGCAAGCACATTGAGCTTCCCCATGTTCCAGTCTGACCAGTGCATGTGGAAGGCAGAATTTGCTCCTATTAGAGATGGCCGTAGGTGAAGTGACAGCGACGGGAAAGTCTGGGATGAAGGTTTCCACTTGAAAGTTTCTGTAAACTCTATAGCATGTCTATAAAAAAAGTTATTTTCAGTGTCAGGTGGTCCATCCTTAAACTAGATTATCAGAGCATTTAAAACAAATTCTGAATTCTCTTTCCATTTCTGTTTTTGGATTTGTTTGTTTGTTTGTTTTTTTTTCACAGTCCATAAAATGGTTTGATAACAAATACCATCTCTCTGAAGTGTGGTGAGAAAAAATTACCTCCTTATTTGAAATGCTCATCGAAATGAAAAAACCCACATTGTACTGTAGCGGTGCCATTAATTAATGAGTCACGTAAAGTCACTTTGCTGTGGAGTGGGACCTCACTAGAAGTCACAAAAGTTATTTTGAAGTTTATACATGCGACACGTTCTCTGCTGGTTGAACCCCATCCCTGCCCCCCGTGCTCTTGCTGGAGAATTGTGGAGTCTCAGATCTAATGACAGGGCTGCCTTGTATAAATGTTCCCTACGCCCTCGCAGTCTAAATGTGCTGGGTTGGCCGAGAACTGTAATTTAAGTGTTTAAGCTCACCCAGCTCGTTTGAACCGTAATGACTTACGGAGCAGTCAGGTCATTATCTCGGAGGTGACCGTCTGAGCTGGGGAGAGGAGGAGGGACGGGTGGCCAGGGCCAGGGGGTGTCTCCACGGGCAGCTCTCAAGCCAGAGGATGGTCCACTCCGTCCTGCAGGATCTGTCTGCTGGCGAGTAGCTTCATGGAAAGAAGTCTTTATCCTTCATTTTTTTAAAAATAGGAGTACGTGCTGATAAGCAAAACGAGAGGAGATGCTTGCAATAAATAGGTGAAACATCAGATGTATAAATAGGTTGAACTTACTGCTTACTCTAAATTTTGAAATACAGTCGTTTTCGCACTCTTAATTTGTTTTGCTCATAAATTAGTGTGTCTGTGAGCACCGTTTTCTTTCCTATGTCAGTCAAAGTGCCCTTGCTGTGTCTTTTTAAAGAAATGCGTCAACCTTCTGTGTAGCCTCGGAAAATTACACTGGTATTTCCAAATGGTAGAGAAGCTAAGACTGAATTCCTTAGCCCTGTCTTGGGTTATATAGGTTGAAAACTAACACCAGTTGTAGGAGTAATACTTGATTTCTATCTATATATTTGCCCTAAGTTTAAATGCAAGATATTGTAATTTCTGCCTGTTATTTAAATGGAAATTTAACAAACAGAAAGCCCTCCATAAAACACTCGCTCTCTTTGGTGGTCTGGAGGCCCTTGGTATAATAATAATCCTTTCCAGAATTGCTCCATGAAACCTTGTGGCGTACTCGTAGATAATCTCTTATTTGTACCTGAAATGCCACGTCGCGCTCGAGCCCTGGGCTGCAGGGTGCGTTTCGGAGTTTGAGAGAACCGGTTGCCATCCTAGACTGGCTCATCATCTTAGGTCTGTAAAGCTGCCTCTGGCAGTGATGAATAACTAACGCTCGAGGGAAGACTAATATCCTCTATTATGCACCTACCCAATTGGGCAACGTCAAAAACAGAAAGATGGGCGTAAGATTATCTGTCTGACCCCTGCAGATCATGCCCTGAAGTGTGGTGATTACCCTTCTCAGAGTCTAAACACGCATAAGTGCAGATGGTAGTAGTTACAGTCATCTAATCCTTTTTTTGAAAAATGCTGCCCTGGCTTTGTCTTGATGTGAATAAACCTGTTGCGGCAAATTACACTAATTCAGAGCTCAACTTAATACGGAGAAATGGAGCTAAAAGCTTACGAAATAGAGGGAAATACAGGCATATGTACCTTGTGTCACTGAGCGTGCTAACACAAGCATTATGTGTATCCTCTCCGTGCTTAAAACCTTGTTTACAGGTACTGGTTTTGCCTTAAACTTCATTTAAGGCCAGATACGAAGAGTTTTGGTGCCTACGGAAGGAGTCGTTGCTAGATGTGAGCTTGAAGCATTGATGTTCCCTTCTTTCAGTCGGTAACTAAGAAAATCCGTTCTGGCTAGAGTTTCAACGGACCAAGGCCAATTGTATGAAATTTAATAAGGCCAAGTGCCGGGTCCTGCATTTCGGTCACAACAACCCCAAGCAACGCTCCAGGCTTGGGGCAGAGTGGCTGGAAAGCTGCCCGGCAGAAAAGGACCTGGGGGGGCTGGTGGACGGCCAGCTTAACGTCAGCCAGCAGTGTGCCCAGGTGGCCAAGAGGGCCAACAGCATTCTGGCCTGTCTCAGGAACAGCGTGGCCAGCAGGAGCAGGGAAGTGATGGTGCCTCTGTACTGGGCACTGGTGAGGCCTCCCCTCGAGTGCTGTGTTCAGTTCTGGCCCCGCTGTACAAGAGGGACATTGAGGTGCTGGAGCGTGTCCAGAGGAGGGCTACCAGGCTGGTGAGGGGTCTGGAGAGCAGGTCGTGTGAGGAGAGGCTGAGGGAGCTGGGCATGTTCAGCTTGGAGAAGAGGAGGCTGAGGGGAGACCTCATTGCCCTCTACAGCTCCCTGAGAGGAGGGTGCAGAGAGGTGGGGGTTGGCCTCTTCTCCCAGGTGAGTGATGACAGGACCAGAGGAGATGGTCTGAAGCTGCGGCAGGGGAGGTTTAGGTTAGATATTAGGAGGAATGACTTTACTGGGAGAGTGGTCAGGCCCTGGGACAGCCTGCCCAGGGAGGGGGTTGAGTCCCCATCCCTAGAGGTGTTTAAGAACCGTCTGGATGTGGCACTTCAGGGCATGCTCTAGTGGCAGAGGTTGTAGGGTTTTTTTTTTTTTGCGTGTGTTTGGTTGGACGCAATGATCTTAAAGGTCCTTTCCAACCATGAAGATTCTATGATTCTGTGTTTCTTATGTCCACCTTTTCCTTAGCTCATGGCTTTGTGGCAGCGGAGCGTCGGGTGGGTGTTCAGGTCCGGGCACTGTTGAATTGGGCTCATTGTTCTTCCTTGAAGTCCACTGTCTCCACCTGCTGTGCCTGGCTCAAGTCATGTAACGTCTTCCTTAGGCTCATCATTACAGCTGTTTCTGTAGTTTCCAGCTGTTCGTGGTTGCGGGACTGCATAGGATAATCCTCTCATTGGCGTTTCATCTGAGAGTGGGAGAAAATTACCAGGTGCTTGATCTCAGCTGCCCAGGGTAATGTGGCCGCTCCAAAATTTGAGTCTGCTCAAAGGGCACGTCCTGTATCTGTCCTTTAAAACTAAGCCTACAAGTCAAACATTAAAAAAAATTAAGATTGCAGTGGTTCTTCTCTCTTTGTGACCGTCGGAGAACAGACTGGTTTCCTGACACTGGTGCAGCACTGGGATTCTAGAGTAAATAGTGAATTTTATTTTACGTGGTATAGGGGAAGATGTGACCCTTTCTTAGTCTCTTTTTGGTACATGTCAATTTAACATTCCACCTCTGGGGTGCTCGTCCAAGGCAATGGTGTCTCATGTGCCTTATATGGTTTGTAGAATCAAATTAGAGGATGTTTATATGAGCATATAAAAATTATTTTCAGGTCGATAATAAAATTGTTGCTACAGCACAGATTCCGCAGAAGTCGAGAAAGCGGTTTGTCCGAACAGGCTAGAGGTGAGAGATACTGGCACAGCAGCTGTTCCTCTGGGATATCAGTTATTAAAACACCGCGTGTCTGTAAGGGCTGGGGAATCTCCCTGTGCAGAGCTAATTCTGGATGCTAATTTCAGCCTTGGGCTCCGTTCTGTTCCTCTTAATTTTTTTTTTTTTTTGAGATGATTACAACACTGCCTGATATCAATCTAGTCAGATAAAATTCAAAATTCGCAGCGCGGAAGGGAAAGATTATTGGAGTTTGCCGTTTCAGGAAAGAGCCTTCCTGTGGTTTTTGGTGGTGGTGGTGGTGTGGTTTTTTGGACAGTCCTTTCTCCCTTGGGAACTTCCGCCAAGGATGCTCAGCTCTCCCCTGCGCAGCTCCGTCTCCCGTGTCAGCCTGTCATCGTATCGAAAACTTGCCTCTCTTGTCTCTTCTAGCAGGCGATAACCCGTATTTAGGCCAGTACTCGCTGATAACTCCTTGAATGGCGATCTTCTAGTAGCACCTCACTGAAGCTGCAGTAATGACTACCTGTCACTGGGCAGCTGATGATATCATTTGTTTAATGAATGACTGTTGGATTTAATTTAGTCCGGGTTTTTGAATATTTTTTTCCGCTTTTTAGTAAGGAGTTTTCTCTGGTCAGATGCCATGAAATCGATACTCTCTGCCTCAATAATTGTGTTTCACATCCAAGTTATTTGGGTGTAACAAAATAAATCCAAGGGACTTATTGCTTTGATATGTGCATATTATTACCAAAACGCTGATCGAAGGAAGCAGAATGTTGTTCGTTGAGGTACCTACAGCAGTTTTACGGGAGTTTTTGTTAAACGGTGGAACAGGATTTGAAAATTCTCCGTCGTCCATTGGATAAAAAATGAAAAGGATCATAAAGTGTGAGGCTTTAAAAGAGCATCACCGTTGGGTTCAGGAGGACGTGCTTACCTCTTTCTTTATAACATTTCAGACTTGACTATTTGGCGTCATTTATATTAGAGGGAAAAGGCAGGAAGGCAGCACGGGCCGCGCTCCTGGGCGGACGGCTGAGTGGAGGCAATGAGGAGCAGTAAGTAGTGTCAGCGTGTACGACACAAAACCCGTCCTGCTCAGGGGAAATGCCGACTGCATCGTTTCACTACTTCTTCCCTTGCAGCCTGCCCACATCCAGTAAAGTTACCGTTTCTGTACTTTCTCGGTACTAAACCTTTTGGTAGCCTGAGGGGCGCGACCAGACTCTGCTACCAGCATCCTCACGCCAGAGAGGTTTGTGGGAGAGAGGGTGTGGGCGCATTCCTAAAGCTATTTTGTGGTTCCCACCTGCCTCGGCTGTGTTGATTCAGTACAGTTCTTTTGCAAGCTGGATTGTTGAAACGATCCAAGTTCAAAATAATCCTATTCAGAAAGAAAATTCCCATCTTTCCCTCCCTGCGATGAATCGCACATTCGGAGAGATTACCGGAGTTATGAGACTACGGCTACAAAGAATTTACACTGACACAAATTACGTCTAGTGTGGAAAAAACTTAAAATGGGTGTTTAAAATATTAATGAGGTATAGAAGAGCTGCAGATTTACAGCTAATCTGCACAGACTTGAAAATATCTCTTCTGTGAAGCGCCAAAACAAGGTTAATAATTACAGTATAATTAGACAAGAAGAAAAATGTGTCAAGTGAGGTAGGATTTCTACTTCACTAGTTATAGGAAAAGAGAGATCTGGTGTGCAGAACAGACTCATACCTTTTCTGAGACAATTATGTAGAGGGCTGAGAGTGTCATTTGAACTGTAGGCTGTAATACAGGTACTAGAAGATACTTAGAGTAAGAAGTTTTTGTTTCAACCAGCCTGCTAATTTAACAAAAATCTGCATGGCTTCTTTTTTTCTTTTAGAGGCAGAGATTAGGGGCTATCATTGCCTGCTTCGAGTCCCTCCAGGCACCATGAATTCTGTGCTAAGTCAAATTGGAATTCAGGGCATCTGGTGTTCAGGCTCACAACAGTCCTCTATTTTTCCTCCATCAGTGCTGCGAATAATGAGCTTTTTGAAAGTGTTGGATATTAGGACTTTCAGCTAATAACACTTCCTGAGACTACCATCCTATCGTATTCTCTGGATATGTGATACATGTCTACTCGATACTGCATCATCTTGATACGGACTTGTCACTGTTGGGTATCTAATGTGAAACATGATGGAGTGGAATACTTCTCATAAACAGAATATCTATTTATATATAGATATTTCATTTGTGTTACCCCAGCTATCTTCCTCGTGTCCAAGCTAATGAGTTATGATAGTGTTACATGGTCCTTTTTGTTTTGTCACAGTTTGGGCAATAGCTTATTTATTTATAAGAAAGTGCAAGTACTTGCCGGGTTCTGAGGAACTAAGCAGATTATGTTTTCAAAATAATGAAGATATCAGTTAATCATGTTTATAGATTTGTCTTGCAGAGAATCAAAATGCAATGAGTTTGTGTCAGTATAGCAGCTGCCATCTTGGATGGTGCCGTTCGTCTTGAACTGGGAACTTCTGGAGGAAAAACCATGAGTTTGAGTAGGAGACACCTGCTCAGAGTCACCAGTGAATTCACCTTACGTCACCTGCACTCTTGTAGCTCATGGGTGCCACAGGGCAGTAGTGTCAATGACCACGGTGCTTGGTGCTTGGCTAGGGTCGGGAACGGAGTGAATACTGAAGATGGATGATCCTAGAATCATAGAATGGTTATAGTTGGAAGGGACATTAAAGATCATCTCGTTCCACCCCCCTGCCCTGAGCAGGGACACCTCCCACTAGACCAGCTTGCTCAAAGCCCCGTCCAGCCTGGCCTTGAACGCTTTGAGGGGGTCGTTGTTTGTTTGTTCATTTGTTTATATTGTGAGTCTGCTTGTATGCGTTTCACCACCATGTGTCCTTCCTCGGTGATACTTGCCAACTGTAATCATGCCTGGTTGTGACTGTAGGACTGATTGTTTTGTATAAACACAGTTTCTTTATATGTAAAGATTTAGGCATTCCACCTGCTTGCCAAGATTCGGAATCTCAGTTCCCTTAGAGCAATTCCTCAGCTATTGTGAACGTCCTGAGAGAACGCTGAAGTAGACTTTACTCCCTTTCCTGACCAACATTGACTTTAGCAACGCCCTAGTGATTTGACAAATAGATCGCTGTCTGATGGGAAAGAACTGTTTGCTGTAGTTCAAAGCCAGATTTCAGAGGTATAGAAAAATATTTCACTAAGAATTAACAGGAGAGGAAGAAAAGGCCTTTGCTGACGTACTTTATTGCCACAGGACTTATTTTTCCCTGTTAGAACTTAGCAAGCCCACCACCTAGTAGGGCAAGCTTTTAAAAAGGGTAGTTACTAATTATGGATTTTTGATAAAGAGAAGTTTCTTACCTTTCATTATTTGTGCCAAAAGATGCAGAGCGTAACAGAAGTCACATCAAGTATTTTAATGCAATGCGTTTTTTCTGTGTTGTGTAAGATACGCAACTACCCAGATTTGTTTGCCTGCATCAGTATCTGTATTTCTGCATCGATGGAGCCCTGGCAGGGGTTTCCCAGGGAGGTTGTGGGGTCTCTCTCCTTAGAGAGATTCAAAAACCATCTAGACACGGTCCTGAACAAGCAGCTCCAGGGGGCCCTGCTTGAGCAGTGGGGTTGGACAGGATGACTTGCAGAGGTCCCTGCCAACCTCAGCCGTTCTGCGATTTGGTGATCAGGTGGTCAGGTCTGAGTAGTTTTTGGAAGGAACCGTTTATGTGCTGACAGTCCTACAGGAGCTCGCTCACGGGTCTGGTTGGGATTGAGTTAATTTTCTTCGTAGCAGCCCATATGGTGCTGAGTTTTGTATTTGGGACTAAAGCACTGTTGATAACACACCCGTGTTTTGTCTGTTTCTGAACAGTGCTTGTACAGCATCACAGGACTTCTCTCTTTCTCACTCTGGCTGGTGGTGGGTAAGGGGCTGGGAGGGCACACACCTGGGACAGCTGACCCCAACTGGCCAAAGGGACTTTCCACATCATATAATGTCACGTTCAGCAATAAAAACTGGATGGACGTCGTCTTTTCAAGGTAGGTGTTGCCCAGGGGGCGGCTGAGCATTGGTCTGCTGGTGGGAAGGGTGAGTGATTACCTCTGCATCACTTACTAAACTTCCTTTAACTTGACCAACGAGGTTTTTCTCACTTTTTCTCTTCCAATCCAATTCTCTTCCCCATCCCACTGAGGCGGGGAGAGAGCAAGCCTCAGCTGGTGAATGTTTAATTGCTGTCTGGGGTCCATCAGCCGCGGGGTTACAGGAGGAAGGGGACAGAACTGAGAGAGGGACTACAGAACCTAAACCTCATGTTACTGTCGGTACCTAATGACTTGGCAGTGTACAGACCCAAAGACTGTGTTATTAGTTGTGTAAAGCAGGCAAAGCTTCGTGTGAGAGCCTTGCACCATTCTGCATCGCTTTCCCAACCTTACCCACTGTCGAGTTGGCTTGCTGTTGGTGTGACCCACCGGGGAAAAGACAAGGAAAGAAAGGAACCAACTTTCTCCCTCTTGGTGAGACAGTGGGACTAATCTACAGCATTTCATCTCTTAACTTTCAGAAAGGGAGTGGCTTTCGGGGACATTTCACCTCTCTTTTGCTTTTTCAATAAAGAGAGTTTTAAAAGTGACTAGCGCTTTCTGGAGCGTTGGACACACAGCAACAGCTGATACCTTGAACCTCTTGCATGTTGTGTGTTCCAGCTGCTCTTGAATTGTCAAGCCACTACCTTCCATCCCTTCCTTGCAAAATAAGACCTTTAAAGCCTTTAGTCATTGCAGCTGTAAGGTGGAACACTGACTCCCGAAAAGCCGGATGACAAAACTACCTTTGGCTTGAAAGAGGCTATGTTTTCAGTTCTTTTAAAAAATGCACAGGGCAAACAGCAAGTCTTCTGATGCCTTAATTCAGCAGAAAATGCTTGAAGAGCTACAGTATGGGTCAGGTTTTTAAACAGATGTCAGCTGTTGAAGTCAGATCTTTCGAAAAATCAACACAGAAATATAACGATAGTAGGTACAGGGACTCAAAAAGTAACAGGGCCACTTTTAGTTGTTTTTAAGGGTTGATCCATCTTGGAAAAATGTCTTGTGGCGTCCAAACACCGGAAAATGTCATTGGGCACATGAATTTATTTATGAACTTTCTTTGTATCCCGCTGTCATGCTAGAGTAAGTACAATTAGAGATGGATCCTGGGATTTTGCAGGCTGAGCAAATGCATTGTGTGCACTCTTGATAGTCACAGAGATGCACGTAGGATGATTTTTTAGTCAGCGCAGAACGAGAAGGAAGCATCTCCTCTCCTTTCTTGCTTTGGGCAGCCTTGCATTATTTCTAGGGACAGCTCTGACTTCGGCATTCGGAAATGGGGGAGTGAAAATGGTTTTGAGGGTTGACCTCAAAGCCTGGGGGTCTTGGGAAGGATGCACTCTGGGGCCGTTTCAGTGGCTTATCAGGGAAATAGTAGCATGGCTGTTACAAACCACGGAGCGGGGCACTTAATGCCTGTAGTTCACGCTGACGGACAACCATGAGAACACGGTGGTTCCTCTGGCTGGTGGCCAGAGGGGACTACAAAGGCTTGTGCAAAGTAAGAATCCAGGATATTGCGGGCTTCCTCTGGGTGTGTACTCAAGAAAATAAATAGTGCCGATACACTTGTTGTACTGGCATAATATTTCCAAATTGCTTTTTTCTAATTTTATTAATTGTGGTAGTAACCTAGCTGAGTATGTTTACCTGTGGAATCCCGTGTACTCTTGAAGACTTTTGATCTTTTAAAGGATAGATTAGTTAAGCCTCTAGTTATTTCTAGGGTTTCAGGGTTTTAAGAACATATTTCCATCTTCTTTAATGTTGCCAAGAATGCAGCATTGCTTCTGTGATGGTGAGAATGTCCTATTTGTATCCCTCTTCTCACAGAGGGTTTCATTTATTCTGTGTGGATACAAAACAGTTTTTTCGTGGGTAGTATCCGGATGTTGGAAGGTGGAAGGTACATGTTTATTAAAGATACACTTCTATACGTGGCTTTGTCAGTTGTCAGTGTAGTTTGACCACCATAGTGAAGTAATTATGTAGTGAACTATTTTAAGAACAGTGTGTAATTGCAAAAGAAATCTCTGCTTGTGTACTTAGTTGCCAAAATAGAGGGAATTGAGATCTGCTCTGAATTGTCAGAATACGCTCTTAAGTAGTTAAATCCATGTTTACAACCCTGCCTGTGGTTAACCACGGACTGATAAGATCACGGGCTGTCTTACTGTGAGTGCTAACATGTAAAGGATTGATGATACAATTCACATTTAAATTACTTTTATTTGTGCTTTATTTTTTTCTATTGTCTTTGGCTTTGAGAGGAGCTTTCTGTGCTGTGAGGAATCTTACCAGTTTATTATGCGACTGTTTCTCGGAATAATCCGTTGTAGCTGGAAAGGTAGTAACTGGCCTCCCGTAATACTACACGACACTGTTTTCCTGCAGTGCTTCCACAGAAGAGGCTCCAGCGGTTAAGACGGCTCCGATAATGTGCTCAATCACATGTCTGGACATATGCACAATATGAAACTTGAAACTTGGCAGTATATACAGTTTTAAGTCAACATAGCTAAAAGCAGCCACAGTGCATCTCTTGAACTGTTGTTCCTGTTTCTTAGTCATCACGGAAAAGCAAAGAGAATTTATTTCAAGTGCTACCTTAATCTGGGCCTTGTCCTGCCTATTAGCATAAATCTTCTTCAGTTTTCACTAGTTTACAAGGTAAAACTAGTATTTGAGCTGGAGCATTTGGGGTATGCCACCAGGGTCATCATGTTTTAGTACTAGTTACCTTACCAGAGAAATCGCAGTGTGTTTATGTGTGTGTGTGTGGCCCCACATATTAAAAAAATCTATAAAATTTTTTTAGCAATATAGTATAAAAACTGTTAAGAAATGCATTAATAGCATTCAGTCAAATTAGCTAGGCAGACGAGTGGGTGTCCTCCACCAGCCTTTAGCCTGCTGCAGAACTGGTCTGCAGAACAAATCTGAAAAATAATAATCTTTGCAGGTAGGTTTCTAGGTAATCTCTTGCGGAGCATAGTTCTTCATCTATTTCCATTTGTAACCAGGCATTTAAATAAAGGATTTTGTTAGGAGCATCTTCAGGATTTGATTTATCCCCAAAACAATGGCAGTAATAGGAACTGTGTGGAGTGTGGCGAGTACCCAGATTTAGACAAGATCTCAGGAAGAAACTGTTTGCTGTGAGGGGGGTGAGCCCCTGGCCCAGGGTGCCCAGAGAAGCTGTGGCTGCCCCATCCCTGGAGGGGTTCAAGGCCAGGTTGGACGGGGCTTGGGGCCACCTGGGCTGGTGGGAGGTGTCCCTGCCCAGGGCAGGGGGTGGCACTGGGTGGGCTTTGAGGTCCCTTCCCACCCAAACCATTCTGTGATTCTGTGTTCTTTCATTTTCACCTCTCTGCTTGATTATAGCGCTTTTGAGCTCTTCATGTACTTTGCCATGCCAGCTACTTTGGTTGGGACTGCGGATAAGATTTAAATTTCTTTGGTCAGCCTCAGCGCTGCTGCTCCCTTGCCTGCCATGAACAGCATTTGTTCCGTGGAGCGGCTCATGGCTCCGTACCTACTGTTAGCAGCCTTAAGGATGGGGAATTTTAACGTCAGCACTGTGGTTGGAGTAGGATGTAGGCATCGGTGAAAGACGAGCTTCCCGCGTGGGAGGGAATATTTTGCATGCAGGGATTACAGAACAGCTCCCAGTCCAACTGGTCCTGCTCTGTCTAGAAATAACGTACCATGTGATGGGTATAAAAGTACGAGTGTCTTTATTTTTAAAGTTGTCCACTGGAATCTGACCCACTGGAAATTAGAGGCTTACACCTGCAGAGAATTTACATGTGAGAGAAGGAGGATGTTTAGTTCTTCTGGCACTTAAGATACAGCCTGGCTTAAGCTGTATTTATTTATTTATTAATAGGCAATAAAGCCATCTGGTCTTTATTTCAGTGGCCATTGGTGAGCCTGGATTTTCTAGGATACCATTTCCTTGGTGGCTTCTGTCTCTGTGTCTTATTCACGCTACATTTTGTTTCTCTCCATAGCGGGCTTCGTGCTAAAGCGCACGTGCTGAAGAAAGTCTCTGCGGCACTCCATGGGATTTGGCATTCTGCTGTGAGGATTACTGCCGGGAGATGCCTGGCTAATTCCCAGTGCATACTGTTCCCACAGACAACCTGGAAATGGGTGCGGTTGACGTGAGCAGTAGCAACAAAGGTATGAAGCTGGGATTGCCTTCTGGAATGGCAGCGCATCAAAGGGCTAGGAAAATCTATAAAATGAGCAATAAAATCACTTTGAAAGTTTCAGGTTTACTCGTTTTACTACTGCAGGAAAATGCTTGTAACGTATATACACGTAAACCACATTGGTTTGTATTGTGAATATAGTACGTATTCTTTGAAGAAGTAGATAAGGGGAAATCCCTTCAGAACTCTTACAGTAACCGTGCTCCTTTTAAACGCGTTATTTTCTTCTGGGACCATCTTAAACTCTTGTTTTTTTCATGTTTCTTTAACTGAATTGCTTCCTTTCTGTGTGAAGGATGCAGTAGTTAATCAACTTCTAAGTCTGCTTGGAAGAAGGTTAATTCCTAATCGCTATCAACAGCACTCAAGGGTGTCTGAACTAATTTGGTGAAATGCATTTTCCCCGCAGCAGCAAGTGCTGCGTGTTTTCCACAGTCTGCTATAGTAGACATCCATTATACAGCTTTGACATGTGGCTAAATCCACAGAAACTCTGATGCGTGTTTCAAAAATAGCCCTTAAAATGGTATGAAATCAAGGAAATGCTGCATGGAACCATAACATCAGTGTAACAGCGGTTATGTTCTGTATGTCTTACTAATACAAGGGAATTCACGGCAGCTGTCAAGGGCCTACATTCTACCTGTGGGAAGATGCCTGAAGGTATGCAGAAGAGGGAGGCTAGGGAAATACAGGTTTTTAAACATTGACTCTGTTGGAAATGTGGAGCTTTATTCTTGTTTACCAGAGGCGTTTATCTTCACTAGAAATTCAGATGTTTTATGTACCAAAGTCATTGGATAAAAGAGTTGATAACTGAAACAAAGCCTGGAATGCAGATCTTCCTCCTCCCAGGTGATCGTCTGCCGTGCGTGCGTGTGTGTAGTCTTTCTGTCTGCAGGATGGACCTTTGATGTTCCCTGCAAGGTGTATCAGTTTCAGTAAGTGAGATCAAGAGCTTCCCTCTATGAATGAACAGGTCGGCTGTTGATAGAACGCTTTTCTTGGAGAAATGGTGGTCTGAATCCTGGCAAGAATTAACCCAGATCTCCCACATCTGAGGCAAGTGTGCCACTGAACTCCTGTTGAATGGAGCCCAACCTCCAATTACTTCAGCCCTCACCAGAAGAGAAGGAATCTGGTCTGAGTGCCATCTGGATCAAACCCCTCAGATGAAGCCCTCAAGAAGGGCTTGTGAATACAAGCGTGAGACTAAGCTGCAAGATAGGCTGGTAAGCTGCTCGGGCCTGCCAAAATTGGGTGTGCCTGAAAGCAAAATTTCCTGTGATTAGAGAATGGAAAACTTTGAGGTGCCTGGGGAATTCTGGTAGCAGCTGAGTGGGTGAATGTGAAGATTGCAGTTTTTCCTTTGTGTGTCTACTCTGATTTTTAAATTTTTTTTTTTGAAACATAAATTCCTTTTGTGAATGTAAACCTAGGTGCTCGGGAAAAAAATCCTGTTTAAGCTCTGTAAGAAAAATATCACGAGCCCATCTCGTCAAAATCGGCTCAACTCTCTAATGCACAATCGCAGAAATAATTTCTGATGGTGGATTTCTGTATGGGAATGCCATACAGTTGGGAATGCCATACAGTTCATGGCTAATATCAGTTCTAACACAGGAACGGTTCGACTAGAGTTTGGTTTAGGCTTTTTCCAGTCTCTGTGTTGGGGAAGAAAGACGTAAAATGGAAGGATTAGCAGGTTGTGCCTGGGTGCATTCTCACACCCTGAGCATTAACGAACCACCCAAACGTCTCTCTCTGCTGGGCAGATTGACCTGTCAGTGCGGTGACCAGTGGTCTAGAAAGCTGGAATTTTTATATTCTATTTGAGTAGAAAAGCCTGAAGCTGTGAATATGTATCGTGCAAATGCAATACCCAATAGTGTATCAGGCATGGGGGAAGTTCATCGTGCCTGTAGCTATAATAGGATGTTAAATACCAGGGTTATTAATCTTTCCTCACCTTCCTTCGCTACAAGAAACTTGTAGTCCATGTATTAATGTGTTTTTGTATGAGATTTAATTGCTCAGACTTGTAACGACTCAAAACTTCAGATCCCGTTTCCCGCTGTGACTGGAGTCTCGAGAAATGGGTTCTATTTAAAAGCAGGAAATTGTTGTTTTGATTATATTACATTTTCAACGGCGTATGGAGGTTCGTCTGTTGTTGCTCAGAAGGTTAAGTTTTAAGGACAGGTATTAGGTGGCAGAGAGCAGATACACGTTGTAGTTAGGCACCCCCAAAAGCCAGCTGGTCCTCTCGTCTGTGTCTCTCGTGTGATAAGGGTGTTAATAACATAATGAATGTCAGGGTCTCCCTATTGAAATGGACAGGCCGTTCGGTTTCTGTGTTGTTTCTCCCGAGTGGTAGGTGCTGTGCATGGTGTTTTCTTTCCTTCTTGGGTAATACAATGAGAATTATTGCAGAAGAAGAAACTACCATTTTCTGTAAAATCAGTGTAATTTGTAGAGCATTTTGACGTCACACCATACAGTGATGTTAGCGAGCTGACGGAGACGTGCAGCGGAGTGGGTCCCAGCCACCGGGGAAGCTCTGGGCTGTGGCGCGGCGGAGCGGCACGTTTTCACTCCACCTCCCTCTCCTGTCAACTCACTCAAAAGGTTTTTGGAATGTAAAATACATGAGAATCATTTCTCTGCAGGGATATCTCTGCTATAGCTCTACTACGTCTGGAATCACACAGTGAACTAAATCTAGCTTATCTTTGTATTGCTCTGATTAAGCCAAGCATCTAATTATATTCATAAATCTGTTAAAGTCGAGGGGAAAGCCTGTGGCAGAGAGCTTCGCTGGTCTGGGATCCGAGTGAGGGTGACTAAAGAACACACTGGAAATTTACACTTTAGATGAAATGACATTTTTGTTAATCAGCATTTGCTTGTATGACGTACATCAGCACCAGCCCTGAAGGGAAGATGTTTTATAGATGAGTGGAGACCAAGGCTCAGACTAGGGCAATGATTTTCCAAAAGTAAACTGCAGCCAGGAGTGATGCTGAGAAGGGGATTCCCGAGTTCTGGCTTCCTGCGCTTGACTTGAATCATGTTAGCGCCATATTTTGCTATCTTAAAGAAATTACCACAATAAAACACCTTAATGTTTATCTTAAGAAACATAATAAAGAAAGGTATTTCTTACAATAAAATATGATTAGACCTGTGGAAGAAATTATAGTCTCTAAACTAGCTTCAGATGAAGGCAAACTTTACCTTTTATTACATGATTTTGGCTTTCCCATTGCATAAGCTGAAAGTAGCAATGATAATTTTTAAGAGTTAAAAAAAAATTAAAAGGTTGGAAATTTTTTTAAGAGGTTTTGACATTCAGTCTGTCATCATTGTCTTCTCAAGAATGCATGCAATGTTTAAAAAAAAAAAAAAAAAGAGGCGAGGGTTTTGTTGAATGACATTGATCTTCTTTGGAGTTTTTGTTTGGTTTTCTGCTCATTAAGCTCCTGACATGGAAACAGACTTGAAAAGGCTGAGAACTATGACATTAAATGTAGCTTTCAGGTATGTCATCAGGTCTAGTAATAGAATATGTACTGGACTTGATTTTTTTTTTTTTAACAGCAAGAAGCATTTGAAAGTAACGCTTTTCTTCTGTGCTTCTCTTCAAAGTGCCACACTCGGTATACCTTCAGAAAATGTATAAAACAGACTACTTGCAAAGTTTCATCTCAATTTTTGAAAATCAGTTTCAGTTCTTCGAGCCTATACCAACAACGTTGTTGTGGCTCAGTGCGTGCTGTTGAAAAGCGCACAGGACAGGAATGCATGAAAACATGGAGCAGAAGTTCGTACTTGAGAAACAAACTGGCTGATGTAAACCTAAGTTTTCATGTTGAGTGACAAAAATGATAAACCATCCAGCAGGGGTAGAGAAGAGGTGATAAAAGAAATGGTATGAGACGTATATCGTGAGCTTTGTATATTTCCTCATTTAAAAAAAAAAAGTATAAGCAATCGTATAATTCAAATAACTCAAATTCAAAGGCTGTTTGTAACACAAAGCTAAGAAATTCATTACCGGAATCATCACTGGGTAATATGAAAAAGGGGAACCTTCATTTATGGTTTTCTCCTAGAGTGTCAGAAGCAATGCCAGCCTCACGTCCCCAGCACAACAGGGCAGTTGATGTGGGCAAAGACACCACAGACCAGCGGCTTCTCTGTGGCGGTTTTTGGAAGTTTCTGTGCAGTATTTGGCAGGGGTTGTTGCCTCTCAGCCGCACGGCCCGTTAATGGGCTATAGCTGTTCCTTTATATGGTGCCTGTGGTGGCAAAAGTGGTTTGCATATGTACAGACTGCGCAGTGGGAGGGATTTGAGGTTTTTTTCTTTATTTGATGTTATGCTGACCTTGCTTAGAAATACTTAAAATACCTGGCTCTTACATGACTATCCTTTTCTTCTTCTTCTTTTTTTTTTCTTTAATATGGTTTTCTGGTACGTATTTATACCCATCCTGGAAGAAACCCAAGTGCCTTTTTGTGTAGCCCTTCATGTCTTGGTTTCTGTAGCTGAGTGCCTTATAGTCAATATTCTGCCTGCTGCCGGAGAGAGCTGCCAGTTGTTTCCACGTTCCCTTCCATGTTCACGTTTCCGTGCTCACCTCTTGCAGGGAAATGCTGGAAGTATTTTGGGTGCTTGTTGGGATGCTATTTGTGAGCCCCCTCAGCGTTCCATGCCTTAATTTGTATTTTGGACATGGAAGTGAATTGGGGCAATTAAAGTAGTTTAAATGTGTGCCCGCTTATCTTTTTGTGGGCAAAAAAAAAAAACCCAACCAACAAAACAACCAACAAAGCCAAAGCAACCAAAACAACCACCTTTTTGTTTTGAAAGGCTAGCGAATCTTTCCCACAAATTAGATTCTCTTAGATTTTTATTTTGTTGTAATACAGCGTCTAGAACCAGACACCGCGTTTGTAGTGAAACTCATTTAGTGCAAACTAGGGACTCGGAGGTTTCGCCAGCGCTTGCCAAGGGTGAATGGGCCTGGGGAAGTGTCTGGAGGGAGACTGTGAAATTAGAAGAGACATCTGAGAGTGTGTGCTGAAGCCCTCTTTCTAAATTAACTTACACGGAGTGCAAGACTTCGGAATGAGTTTGAAGGAGAATTGTGGCCTTTCCCAGCAGAAGCTGAGGGTAACTGCACATACTGCCCGCCACTAGAAATCAAAATCGAATCAAATTCATGTCTCTGGAATGCAGTTCTTGTTTAGTTTCATAGGAGGTTATGCCAAGGGGCTTGCTAAAAGCCACGACGAAGCAGGTCACATTGGTCAAAATGGTTGTTTTAAATCCATATCCAGCCTTTCGGCGGTTTTGCCCTGCGTTTTGTCTCTCTGTGCTCAGATTGCTGCTCATTGGAAATGCTGAAAACATTTACAATCCTGATATTTATGTAATGAAGAGAGCGTGAAGCACCCTGCTACCAAAACCTTGCCACGCAAACCAAACATAAGCAAGACCCTGATGAAGTGCAGCGAGTCCAGCAGAGGTGTCCAAGATGGACAAGGGGCTGGAGCTCAAGGGAGGCCAAGACACACCTGGGTTTGTTCTGCCTGGAGCAGAGAAGGATGCAGGTGATGTTATGGCAGCTCTTCCCACAGCTGGAAGCACCAAATTATTGAGGTTTACGTAGAGAGTGAAACTCTGGAGAAAAAATTTGGTGATGTAGGAAATACATACGGGTGACGGACAGAACGAGGGAAGAGGAGACAATGCCGACCAGGTCAGCAGGTTGTCCAAGTCCATGGTTGTGACCACAAAGGAGGGCACGGGAGAGTCCTTTTGCTAGGGATCTGTCTGCAGAGTTGAGCAGCTGGGGGACTCTACAGCTTCTTCAAACATATGTGCATGGGACAGAAGGAGACTCTGCTCTCTTCTGGGAAATGACATGTAACTTGCACTTTTCCTGATTCATCAGTGCTGCAGAGCGCTGCGTGTCCATAATCACCCTCCTGGGCTGCAAATCATCTTTTTCAATTTATGAAGTGCATATTTAATTTAATGAATTATTAATGCAAGCAAAGCAAAATAAGGAATCCATTCACTGTTTCCCATCGCCAGGCAGATGTTTAGCCATTTCCAGAAAGACAGGGCTTCATCACGTGTAATGGTTATTTGGGAAGTCTGAATGCCCCTCCTTCCTCCTTTCCCACCCCCCAGCTTTTATTGCTGAGCATGGCCCCATGTGGCATGGGACATCCCTTTGGCCAGTTGGGGTCAGCTGTCCCTGCTGTGTCCCCTCCCAGCTCCTTGTGCCCCCCAGCCTGCTCGCTGGTGGGGTGAGGAGCAGAAAGGCCCACGATGCTGTGTAATTACTGCTCAACAACAGCTAAACCACAGGTGTGTTGTCAACACCGTTTTTGGTCATAAATCCAAAGCACAGCACCATAGGAGCTACTATGAAAAAAAATTAAGTATCTCAGCCGAAAGCTGTAAAATCCTACTTGCATCTGGTGACGTTTCCTTTTGGGTTTCTGTTAATTTCAACACATTTTACACAGTTTTTGCTATTATCACTTAAAAACCCAAGCAGACATTTATTCCTTTGCTAGGTAACTGAGTGTGGTGCTACTTTGAGAAGAAAAGGTGGCTTTTTCTTTCTTTTTTCTTTTTTTTTTTTCCCTTCTGCAGTTGCGTACTTCAGAATGTGGTTCCAGATTACAAAAACAAAGCAATCTTTCCCCAGGGATTAGTTGTCCTGCAAAGACTTTTCAGATCCTTTAATCTGTAGTTTCTACTCTCTTGAAGTGTGAGGAATTGGTGTAAACCATGTGCTTGTTTATTGTCTTTGTTCGTTTTCCTAGTCATAGAGAAATTGAAAAGTTGTTTATTTTAATGTGCAGGAGTTTTCTCCCAGCCTAAACAATTGTTGGCCTTGAGTGAGGATTAGATACCCTGTTCTACTTTGCATAAAACAAGTCTGTCTCTTTCATTGCGCAAAAGGAAACAATTCTTCTTAAATTCTCATTATTTTCTCCTGGTTTATAAATAAAAAGAAGCACTTGTTTAAAATAATAACCAATTCAAAAGCGTGCTTCAAATGAAATGGGATTTGTGGTACCGGGAAGGGAGGGTGCTTGTGCTCGGTGTGTTTTAAGTGCGGAGTGTATGACCTACAGGTGTTGAATATACAGTAATTCTGCTTGGCTTCGCTCCATTAAATTAACCACCCTGCTTTCTTTAGCTTGCTGGGAAAATTGCAGATGCATTGATTTGTGTCTCCTTGGCAGTCAGGAGTTTAGCAGGACATTGATTCTTCCCGGACTTCCAGACAGAGTCCCATTGTTTATCCTTATACTTTGCCAGGGATTTATCAGATGCCATGTAATGAGCCCCCTTCTTTTAGAGATGCTTCAGCTCTGTAAAGAAACCGCTGACAATTACTGACTTTCCTTTCGTAGGAGTCATTTGCAATGAGAAAAGGTTATTCTGTTTTAAGGGTTTGGTTTGTTTGGGTTTTTTTAATGGTTTAATCTGGTATATTGGAGGACACTTGTTAAATGAGATTTTTTTTAGTTGTGGGCATGATCAGCATTTCTGTGCAGCAGGTGTTGATTTGTCGCCGTTGGTGTTGCCTTTCTCGGGTGCGGTGTGGTTCAGGGATATGTGGCCTCTGGAAATCTCTGCATTGATGCGGCAGCTCCGTAGGCATGCACTTGACAGGGAAACTGATTTAGTAAAAAAACTAATAAAAAACCCCCAGAACTTCCTAATACCTAATTTAAATCTCCCCTCTTTCAGTGTAAAACTATTCCCCCTCCTCCTATCACTACATGCCCTTGTAAAAAGTCCCTCTCCAATTTTCCTGGAGCCCCTGGAGGGCCTGGAAGGGGCTGGAAGGTCTCCCCGGAGCCTTCTCTTCTCCAGGCTGACCCCCCCCAGCTCTCCCAGCCTGTCCTCCCAGCAGAGGGGCTCCAGCCCTCCCAGCATCTCCGGGGCCTCCTCTGGCCCCGCTCCAACAGCTCCGTGTCCTTCCTGTGTTGAGGCCTCCAAAGATGCTGTATTTTGCTATAAAACTTTACAAGAATGTTTTATTAAAAGGAGGGCATTGCAGAAGATTCAAGGCAACCAAGCAAACTCTCTATCCATTTAGAAAAATACTCGAGCTACTACTTCCTTTCAGGGAAACTGTGATTAATGACCACTGAGCAAAGAAAATTAATGTATAATGATAAAAAGCTTCACGGGTCACATCTTCAGTCTCTCTTAATAAAGCAGTGCTGCCATGGGATGCAGCAAAGGAAGATTTATGTGTTGAGATCCAGGCTCCACTGGATGATTTAAGTTCAAATACACTTGCTGCATATCTCACTGGTGGCTATCTATCTGATCAGCGTATGCCCTACCGAATCACAGAATACCAGGGTGGAAGGGACCAAGGATCCCATTCGAGGATCATCTGGTCCAGCTTTTCTTGGCAAAAAACCCAGCATAGCTTCATCGGTATTCGTCTGTCACCTGGATTAGCTGTTTGGATGGCGCGGTGGTTACATCTATGTCCCCAGAACAGATCTGTACCAACTAAAAACTCTCTTTTCGTATCTGCCAGCAGAGCGTGCATTTGTTCTGTCCTAACAGCTGCGTACCTACAAGAGAGCTGAAGAGCAGCTGCTGTGATAAGGGGGACAGAAGCGAAAAGACTAATTTTTGCATTCGGATAATCAAATGTCAGAGATTCTGGTATGGTTCAGCCTCGTGTTAGTGCATCGTTTTTCAGTACAGGCTGTCTTGTCTTTTGTTCTGACTTGTTCTCTCCAGCTGTGCTTTCATAGTCACTCACTGCTTTGGTTTCCTCCCCGTTTGTTTCCTTCTTAGTCTTAGAAGCTGTTGATGACTTATATCATCTCCCTTGTATCAAGGGAGGTTCATCTTCATGTAGTTTAAAATTGTTCCTAAGAATATTTCTATTGTTTCTTCCACTTTCTTTGGACTCCAAATGTATGGAAACGTGCTGACATCCTCAAAAAGGAATCTCAGCTGTGTTTCTGTGCCCAGATGTTAATCTGCTCCATGGGAGACAGTTTCAGTCCTCTGGTCTGCTTGCTTGTTTCCCACTTCAGATTTTTTCGCAATATACTAGGTTTGTTACGTTCTTGGATATTTTAAGTTCTTTAAGCTAATTGTGAAAACCCTGATCATAATTTTATCCGTGCTTGAAGTTACCTTTCTACTTTAAATCTCCTTTTGGTGGTGACTTGCAGCCTTCTCTCCTCTACTGTACGAATACTTCTTCCACACTCTTTGTTGAGTACCATGGAAAAATGAAGGTTAAAATATTATTTTTAATGTAAGGATAAGAAAAGGAGTGGTCCGAATGACTTTGTCTATACATTTAGGTAGACTTATTCCGTTCTATAGAATTTCTTTTTCTGAAGTTAATTTCTGGCCTTGTGGAGGTTGATGGGAAAATTTGCTATTACTTTCAATGATCAGGAATTAAGATATTTTAAACCCCTTTAACTCTCTGCATATTTTTGTTGTTCTTATCGTAGAGCGAAAATAAGATTTTTAAACTTTTCTTTCCCCAGCCTCTCTCTTCCACGATTTTCAGGGTTTTAGTTCCTAACGTTTTCTGCTCAACTTTCATTTTAGTTCTAAAAGGGGAAGAAAACAATATGTCATTAATAGATATATTTTTTTTTCATTTTATTTTTTATTCAACTCCCAAATGAAATATTTTGGTAAGATTTTATAAATAATAATAAAAACGGGTTCCTTTTAAAACTGGGCCACGCAAGCGGCCTCTGGAGTTTTAAAGAAAACTTTCCTCTGTGTTGAAAGCTCTAACTGTTTTGAGCGGGATGTACTTTAAAGACACACACACACACACATATATATATATATCTGTTTGTTTGTTTCAAACGGTGCAGGATTAATCAGGAGTATTCAGGGTGACGCAGTTAGTAACAGGCATTGGAGTGTGAGGTAGCAAGTGCCTCTTCAGTCAAATTAAGACCACTTCAAACTAGTTTGTGCTGCAAGAGGAAACGTTTGAGTGCTATTTCGCCTTACAGAGAGAAGCAGACTCAGAGCAGGCGCCTACTTACTCTGTCCATGTTATCTTTAACGCACGCATCCGCAGAGAGCCAAGTCAAATTTCATTAATGCCTTTCAACAGTCATTACACTTTTCTCTAAATACTTGATGTCTTGTTTGAACGGCCTTCGTAGGCAAGTCCCATTTAAAAAAACATAAAAAGGTAGCTCTAGATATCCTCTCTCTATAAAAATAGTGAGAAGGCTGTTCCCTAGGTTCAGTAGCTGACTAAACAAAATAGGAGCAGAGCAGACTATTTAGATGTTGGCAGATGTTAATGCAGCAGAACACAGAAGGCAAACACCATTGGAGAGTGTAATCTAGTCTTCAAGTTAGTCATTTAGACCAGGAAATATATTTTGCTTCTTTATTGCAGATTTATTACAAGTTTATGGTCCATCCAGCAGCTGGGAGTTACTCAGTAAGCCTTGCTGCAATTCCACGGCAGCCTAAGCCCAATTTAACTACGGACTTCCGAGGTGCAGTCCTCTTTCCTCCATTTTATGCCTTGTCTTCCCATCTTTTGGTCTTCAGGTCTGCAGCCCACTGGAGCTGGGCTGAGCCGTTTCAGCGTGTGTAACATGGCAAAAATCTCCTCTGCCCTAAAGTTCGCTCGGTGTCTCGCTGTGCTGGAAGTGGGGTAGGGTGGGTGCAGAGCCAGTGCCATGGAGGGCATGAGGCTCCTTTGGTTCCTCAGTGTTGTTCAGTCAGCTGCTTAACCCACGACTGATTATTTATGTATTCATTTATTACACTAGGGCTTCTCTACACGATCCCTTCCGACAGAAATGATGGCTAGAGAAGAGAGCTGATAGCCCAGCACTCCGACGGGTTTAGTTGAGCAGCCAGCAAATCTTTGGCTCGCTTTTGTTTGGGTGTATTTTATTGTGCGTGAAGACCAGAATGCATGAGCGCACATAGAGCTGCTGAGTGCACAACTGTTCCTTTGTCTTCCAGCTAAACCTGCAAGAAATAGATTACGGCTGTACGGTACTAGGTTAAACGTTAAAATACTCGCTGTGCCTGGTTCAGCGACACAGTGGAGTTTGGTGGGCAGGTTGTGAATGTCAGCATCCCTTAATTGCTTAGTCCTTTCGATGGACGGGTCCTTGTTCTTCCTGAATTACCTTCTTCTGAATCACCTCTTTTCAAAGAATCACAGAATGGTTTGGGTTGGAAGGGACCTTAAAGACCATCTCGTTCCAACGCCCTGCCCTGGGCAGGGACACCTCCCACCAGCCCAGGTTACTCCAAGCCCCGTCCAACCTGGCCTTGAACCCCTCCAGGGATGGGGCAGCCACTTATTACTTAAATTCTCCCCTCAGGGTTTTGTGTCTTTTCACGTTGGTTGCTTTTCCAGATCTTTGAGTTACTGAATTGTTACTAAACTGGCAGTCTCATTTCTCCACTGCTCCCTTTCCTTGTCTCTGCTTTTTTTGTCTTGGCGGAATAGCCAGTGTACTTTCTTGCGTATGGACTAATGACAATAACCATACTCAACAACAACGTCTACGGTATAATCAGGTCAAAATCACAAGCCTGTGACTCACAAATCTGTTTGTTTGGGCCTGGTCACATAGCCTTCCATAAATCTGCAGCCGTAACCCCGTAGGCTTTTGTACAGTGCAATTTGCATTCATCTGTGTCTAGTATTTATATCACCTAGGTGTCTAAATACGGGCATACCTGCTGAGTATTTATTGATCTATTACCAAAGCATGTGAGGAATGCAAACCAGCTACCCAGGAACCGGCTCAGAGCAGCAGTGAAAGAGCATAGTTTATTTTAAGACAGACTGCTTGGGGGGTGAAGTTCATAGGTAGTTTTCTGACAGCATAAAACAGTAACCACGTTGTCTGTTCCTGCTCGTTCCTGTGCTGTGTTTGCATAGGCATTTATACAGCTGCGAAGTGAACTACGCCAGGAAAAGGAACGTGGCTGAAAAGCAATCTCTTCTGGGTTTATTTTAACCCGGAGCAATTCCTCCGTTTGGTTCATGGTGTGGCCACACACACCTCCTGGGGGGCAGGTCGGAGGTGGGAATGAGCAGTTGGGGACTGGCAGGTGGCTGCGGATTAGACTAATTTAAGAAGGAATCATAGAACCATAGACTCACAGAATGGTTTGGGTTGGAAGGGACCTTAAAGCCCACCCAGTCCCCCCCCCTGCCCTGGGCAGGGACACCTCCCACCAGCCCAGGTGGCTCCAAGCCCCGTCCAACCTGGCCTTGAACCCCTCCAGGGATGGGGCAGCCACAGCTTCTCTGGGCAACCTGGGCCAGGGGCTCACCCCCCTCACAGCCAACAATTTCTGCCTCACATCCCATCTCAGTCTCCCCTCTTGCAGTGTAAAACCCTTCCCCCTCGTCCCACGGCTCCCCTCCCTGCTCCAGAGTCCCTCCCCAGCTTTCCTGGAGCCCCTTGAGGGCCTGGAAGGGGCTGGAAGGTCTCCCCGGAGCCTTCTCTTCTCCAGGCTGAGCCCCCCAGCTCTCTCAGCCTGTCCCCACAGCAGCGGGGCTCCAGCCCTCTGCTGGGTGTCTCACCTGCAGGCTCAGGAGATGGTGTCACCTTCTGCTGCCTTTCACCACTTCCCTCCTTGTCCTCCAGCTGCCCTCCTGCCCTGGCACACGTCGGACCTCGGCACCAGGCACTTCAGGATGATGAATGGCCGCGTTATTACTTAAATTCTGCAAGTATGGGTAGTGCTAAATAATTCTCAATCCAGAAACTTTTTAGGGAAAAATTCATTGTGCTGATTTTTAGGAATCTCTGTGCAATTTGGTTCGTACATTTCCTGAGAGAAAGATTTATGTTTTTTCCCCTGCACTGTACAAATGGTGTTAAGGACATGGTGTAAAAACAGAGAATAAAATTTGGACTTTTTTTTTCTTTCTATTTTCTTTTGGGTTTATATTTTATTTTATTAGACTATGCAAAACTAGAACCATTTGGTATTTATTAAGACACGTGGATTAAAAAGAAAACAAACCACAACAGAAAAGCGTGAATACATTTGCAGGCTGCTTATTTAGAAGGAGAGGATATCGAAGAGATTTTTTTATACTGGAGACAGGGAAAAAAAAAAAAAACCTTGTCAGCAACATAATGGCAGAAAATGTCACAGTTGTATAAGATGCAGAGCACAGAGGGTTAGTTTCGTAGCAGCTGTGACAGTTATCATGATAGCTAACGCCTTGAAACTTCTGTTCGGCTTTTTTACAAGCAAAACACCACGCTTAAGCAGAGAGCTCTGCCAACAGTCACACTTCCGTAAGTAAAGGGATTATGAAACATAAGCGATTGGATGCTGATTTTTATATTGTCTGTCAAGCCTGAATAAGTAACGACTGATGAGGAATAGCAGTTTTTATACTTTATATCCAAGATTAAGTTTAGGTTGACTTTTAGAATGGAAGGTGTGTAGGGTATATTTCTAAACAGAAATTTTGAAGAAGCCCTCACAACATCTGGTGTTCACCAGCAGCTGCTAAACAGAAATTTCTGACTGTGGAAACTGGTGAGTTGTTGGAGGAATTAGATCCATATTGTCTTGACATGGTGAGAACACTAATTCTATGTCTTGTATACTATTTTGATAGCATGATGAATTTAAAAACAAGAAAGAGGTTTTGGCTTTAAAATACGTCATGTATGTATTCTGTCAACCCGGAACAACAGACAAGGGCAGGAGAGTGTCTGCTGGCCTTTCTGGAGATGGGTTTCCACCATACGATACGGTCACTTCTGGTCTGGGACCAAGTAATTATTGCTGCGCAGAGTGGTCTGCAGTGGCTTTGTTGACCGAGCTGTGGTGGCGGTGAGCTCTGCTGTGTTTTGGGGGAGCGCTGCTGTGACGAAGCTGGTGAGGGGTCTGGAGAACAAGTCCTACGAGGAGCGGCTGAGGGAGCTGGGGGTGTTCAGCCTGGAGAAAAGGAGGCCGAGGGGAGACCTTCTCGCTCTCTACAGCCCACTGAAAGGAGGGTGCAGAGAGGTGGGGGTCGGTCTCTTCTCTCAAGGAACAGATGATAGGACAAGAGAGAATGGCCTCAAGGTTTAGGATGGATATTAGGAAAAATTTCTTCATCGAAAGGGTTGTCAAGCACTGGAACAGGCTGCCCAGGGAAGTGGTTGAGTCACCATCCCTGGAGGTATTTAAAAGATGGGTAGACATGGGACTGAGGGACATGGCTTAGTGGTAACTTGGCAGCGCTGGGTGAACGGTTGGACTTGATGATCTTCCAACCAAAACAGCTCTATGGTTCTATGCTGTGCTGACTGCCTGGGGGTTCTGCCCCACCAGCCCCAGCCCGCAGTGGTGCTCCCTCCTTGGCTTTTCTGCCCTGAAGTAGGGAGGGGAGCAACGGGGCCTGATGGCTCCAGCATTATGAAAAATTCAAATGGTACCACCCTTCGTTACCTAACGTACCTGATCTGTTTTTCAGCTTTTAGTGGGGTGGCATGTCGTATTTGCTGTCTCTACAGAAGTTATCATGATAATACTAAAAAGATTATGTGAAAATTAGTGCCGGTTTTCTGTTTGCACATGTTAATGCTCTGCAAATAATAAACTATTTAGAAACCTCAAGAGCTTCTACAGCCTTTGTAGGTGGCATGGAGTTATTTCAGACATGTTTGCTATCCCTTATCACCTAAGGAGATGTGTTGGTTGATGTTGGTAGCATGCCGCTATCGTGACAAGTGTTGAAGGGAAGACGAAGAAGCAAAGTAAATAGTTTCCAAGGCTCGTCATCTTTTTCATATCCAATTTGTGAATTGTGGAGAACTCCAGTTGTCACACTTCGTATTTGTGATTCAGAAGCATCCAAACACTTCCCAGAAGGTTACCGTGTCTTCACTCAAGTTGCAGTTCCTCTCAGTTCTTGAAAAAATTTCTAATAAAGCTTTCCTTTGGTTTCATTTACAGTTATATCGCAGTCTGTGGTAGGCTTTGTACTGTGTTAGTATAATTTGTAATAATTCGCGGTGTTGAAGCAGCAGTTGACATTTCAAGGACTAGTTTCATATATTTTTTAGAAATACAGCTTTGTACAGTGCCTTTGGCTCTTCCCTTGTTTGGTACAGAGTGCTACAGCGATCCTTGCTTTGTTTGTTAAATGTTGGATTTATTAGTATTTTCTGCTGAGATGTCAGCGGTGACATTTGAACCTGAGGGGTGCATTTTAAAGTAGTTGACATAGGGAGTTATAAAACTGGATTTCTTTGCAGCTTACACAAAGGAAATATGTAACACAAAAGGGCTCCCGTATTTGCAGGGAAGTCCAAGAGACCTTTCTGTTTAGCACGTGGAGAGAGCTCTCAGAGCGTTCACTGTTCCAGTTGGAAGACGTTTCTCAGGCTGCCATGATTTCTCCTCTCCAGGGTGTCATCTCGGGTCTTCTTTCTTGTCCGTCCCTGACTGCTGCTCCTTCCTCTCACCTATTCATTGCAGGAGTAGTTAAAACAGTTGAACCAGAAAACAGTCATGCCTGACGGTGAGGGAGAGCTGGAAGAATATGGGGAAGAGACGAATGACTCCAAAAAGCCCAGGCAGCTTGGTGTCAGAGTCAAGTAGGAAGGGGAAGAAAGCTTTTAGGCATTGGGAGAGCACAGCCACAAAATGCTTTCTGGGTCATTCACACCTTCTCCTTCACCAGGGCTGCCAGCTGTGGAGGCCACAGGTCGGTATGGACTGCAGCTCTCCAACTTGGAGCAAAACAACAAATGATTCGAGCGGTTTGTTGAAGGAGCACTTACCGAGGAATATTCCCGTGTCCTCTTCACCTGTACTACCACTTAAGAGCCGCTCAAGAGAGAATCATTCCAAGTGTTTTCTGTTCAAGGCAGCTTTCTGAGCCCTGGAGGTATTCGTGATACAAAGCAGGAGAACTTTCACGTGGATGGGATTCTTAAGCTATATTTATAATTAAGTTAGGATTATTTTTTTCACTCCACCCCTGTTTTCCCAACGCTGCACTTTCAAGCCTTTGAAGAGAGGCCAGCTGTCTGGCACGTCTGTCATAGTTCTCCTATTTCTGGAGTGCTTCCAATGTCAGTGATTTCTGGCAGCTTATAGAATTTTATCGAATAGGGGCCATGGGATGATCACACTGGCAGAACTGCTGCGTCCTTGCTCTTCTCTGCGTCACCAGAATAAAGCAGAGAGACAAACCTGCGCAGTTTCCAAACTGGAAGAAGACGGAACCAAAAATTCTTAGGATGAACCGTCTTCCTGAGAGGTGTATGTGTGAACATGGGTATATTGTTTGAATGTGCATGAAAGTGTACAGTGAGCATTTTGGCTTTCTCTGGAGGTTGTACTAAGGCCATCGAATGCCCTCGGTGTGTTACGGCTGGGGCAAGCTGGAGGACATCCCTTTTACCTTTTAATAAAAGAGACTGATACTGGCTTTGGCCCAGTTCTGTACCAGTGCTATCTCTGACTAGCTGTAAATCCCAGCCCTAACTGGGTTGAAGCGCAGGTTAGTTTATATACGTGGGTCCCTGGGATCATCAGCTGGATGCTCTTGCTTCTATTCTGTAGGAAGCCCCTTGGTACTTAGTTTTTTTGTAGTTAAACTGTGGACAAAATAATCCTTTTCCCTTCTTTGCAATGTGTGTCAGCACTGGTCGGTTAAATCCCGGCTATTTCTGTTCTTTAAGGAATAGAAGTAATTGCACCACATTGTATATGAGATTTTGAAATACAGTCTGGTGTTTGTTTAAGGTTTGATTGGGGGTTTCAACAAACTTGCTTCCTTTGAGATTATTAAGTGTAAGACTGAATTCATATCTATAGGAACACAGCATTTATGGCTGTCAACAAACACCACCCAGTCTGTCATAGATCAGTGTAAGATTAAATATGTTTAAGGTATGCAGTTACTCTTTTTTATGATGGAAAAAAAGAAAGGCTAGTGACTTGCCTTAGATGGCAGATGTTTATAGTGGAGCAGAAGTTGGGCCCACTCCTTCCAGGTCCTAGGCTAGTAATAATATGCTCATTTTTCCTTGCTTGAATATGCTAATAAAAGCTCAATCACTGGATTTATTTATAGTTTTTTTTAGGGTACTTAAATCTTATTATGAATAACTTTTGAAACTAATGGTAATTACTCGTGATCTTTTGTCTTTGGAATCCATTCTGGAGAGGACTGTACAACAGTTAATTAATTTTCTTGTCTCTAGTTATCGATTAGTCGGATTGCTTTGAGTAAGCTGTTCTGGGTTCAGTTTAACCAGTCCTTTACATGCCTTATCTCTTGTCTTTGACTGGCTGAGTCTCTTACATACAAAGTAGGGTTTTTTTCTCCAAATGGATAGTAATGTGGCTTCATTCTTAAGGGCTCAAGCTATAAAAACCTCATGCATAAGCTGGGTGAGTTAACTTCTGACCCCATTTTGGCTAACGGTAGCAACCATCAGCAGATGGAGAACTTTATCTTTCCACAGCACTTTATAGTGTTTACACAGTGTCAGATAAGAGCTGGAGGAATTCTGCCCCTATTATAGCATCGCTTCGCTGTGCTCAATGCGAAATTGCTTTGTAGGAATAAAAAAATACTTGGATTGCTGCCTAAGGCAAAGTGTGCATCACGTTTTCCCTCCCAGATTCACGCTTTATCCTCTGTGGAAAAATAAAATGTTTATATTCTTGGCTATTGAGTTTCTTTTTTACCTATAAACGCTTCCACCATGCTTTTACAGCAGTTATTTATTGTGATGCAATTGGCTGGCTGTGTTTTGAGTTCTTTGGAATAGGCTAATGAGTGTTTAAACTGGACTATGTTTTTTTTTAAGGACTGTGTTCTAGAACTGATAGATGTGCTATAGACCACGAATAGGCTCCATGCTGTAGGTTTTATCTGCGCCGTTGGTAGGGAGAGCTCAAGGTTGGATGTGGAGTTGGTGCTTTGCTTGCTATGGGGCAATCGTCGCTGTGTTTTTGTGCTCGAATTTTGGGAATTGCTGTTTTTCTTCTGTATAAGACATGGCAGAAGCCTGGGATTTGCGTGGTGAATGGGCAACGCGAGTGGATCGGTACTTCCTTGTACCTGTGATGAGAACAGCAGCAACCAGACGTCCTTCACAGGAGAAGTCAGAGACCTGCCCGGCGGAGGACACTCTCTTAGTTCTGTCCCCAGGTCCGTGGGTTGAGATCTGCACGTGTGCGCATGGTTAGCTCTGTTGCAACTGTTTTCCTGACTACATCCTTCAAATCATCCGACTGTGCTTCAAACCTGCGATCCACTCTTCAGAGCTGTAATGAGAAGTTCAAATTAAAGGTCAGGAGCAGACACTCACATTTCTTGGGGTGGAGTTATAGAACGAAGCGAGTGGGGTGGTGCGCTGCTAGGCTGACAGCTATGAAACATCAAAGAGGTAATTCACACTGGTGTGGCAAGTGCAGGAAGTGACATATAGATAATAATGGCAAATTAGCATGGTGCTCCCAGGCATTGGAGCTGAAGCCTCTTCTTGCACCCTTCTGGATATCGGCAGATCCGACCGGCTCGGCACTCCTCCCTGCAACTGGGAGGATTTGAGGGTCATTCGTCGTTTAAACATTTTCTGAAAGATTTGTTGCTGTGTTGAACCTTTAATCTTGTTTTGCATTAAAAACGTCATCACAGTGTATCTTCTTGGTGTTTTGGTGGAAGGAGGTTTTGGGAAAAGAAACCCTGCACCGCTGGAGAAACCTGGCTGCAGTGATCAGCAAAGCTTAATGCAACTCCTTGGGTTTTTTGTGGCTCGTGGGAATTCAGCGACAGAGGAAATAAATCTCTCCTTTTCTGTTCGGTGTTACTCAGCTGCAGACTGGAGAAGCTAGGGCTCAGGTGCTGGTTGGAGCACCCTGCTCGTTTCTTTAATTAGGTGACCAGTACTTAAGCAACCAAGGATTTTGGGAGAGGATGGAGGGAGGGAGACAGGGCAGGAGGGAAGTAGCATCTCTTTTTTTGTGGTGTGCTCTATTTTGGTCTACATTCAAAGAATTTAGCTTTTAGTCTTTCTTTCTCTCTTCTCTCTTTCTCATTCTAGAAAAACATTCTAGAATGGTTTTTTTTGCCTCTCTCAGCACCTTTCTATTCAATGGTTTATCTTAGCTAGGGATTTATTTTGTTAAACAAAACCAAGTACCTCTTAGAGACCGTAAGCAGTTGCTGTGGTCAAATGGTCTATTTAATTTTTATGAAGATCACACAGCTAAGTTACAGATTTATACCTGTAATACAGGCAAATACCATGTAATGTTGTATGTTCAGTTACTTTTTCATACTTACGTAGCACATACAGCGTATCAATACAACTAACCATTTTAAAAGATGCAATTCTGTTCCATCGGAGACAGAGGTGGTGGCCAGACGCACGTTATGATTGTTTCTGCTCCTCAGGCAATGGTGGATGTTAGAGACGTCTCCCTTTTCTCAGCTGTGTTCCCTTCTGCTGCTGTATCCACTTCTTTGTAGATAACTGCAGTGTTTCTCTGGTAATGTATAAAAGCGCTTCTTGAAAACACGGCGGAGTTTTTGCTGAGCAGCATCCCTTTATAATGATGATACAAATGATTAAAGCATCCATCAGCTGGGAGCCGTTCAGGAATGTTGTCTCCTTTTTTTCTTTCCCCTGCTGCTGGTTTTCAGCCACCGAAGCCTGTTCATGGAGGTAAGTGAGAGCACAGAATTGCAGCAAGAAAGTCCTCTGATGTCAAAAGACTGTTGAGCCTCTTTTTTCCTGTAATAAAGTTTATTGCTTCCTATACATTTGCCTGGTATTATGGAAGGGATAGCTTTCCACTTGCTGGGTAATTTGGTTCTGTAGAATTATTCAGCCTACACTTAATGCTCTAAAATCTGCTGATTCAGATCACTTTCTAGATTCTCTGCCAATTAACTTGTCCTGGCCCTTCTGTCCGTATTTTTAATTAATTGTCTCGTAAGGTTTATTGATGAAGCCCATCCTGCATTTCTTTTCCCTATTTTCCCTCCTTCCGTTGCCACACAGTGACGACTTTTTGCTAACCTCTAGTTCTCAGTGCAGTAATAATTAGGAGTCTGAAAGGATGTTCTTTTTGAGCCTTTCCATGTTTGGGGGATTTAATACTGTAGCTCAGACATAAAATTTTGCTCCAGGCTGACACTTGGAATTGAAGATCTGAGTTTGAAAATGTTTCATTTATGTTCTTATTTTGTTTATACACAGCTGTAAGTCCTTGAAGTAGGTAATTAATTTTTGGTTTGTGTCAACTTCTGCATAATCCATGCATCATGTTAGAGGAATTGGAATGAAAGTAATAAGCTACAAGTTACCCTCCGAAACTCTTTATTCATCTGTCGATGTTCACAGAATGTATCTTGAGGAATTGCTTGATGTGCACGTAGGACGACTTCTCAACTGACAATTTCTGAAAGTCATTTAACCTCTGAAAAGGTATATTCCTAACCTGTGGATAATTGGTGTATTGCATGACCTACGTCGTGAAAATGAATACAGTTAATAAAAGGAAAATTAGTATACTATTAGCAGTAATGAAAATTTAATTTTTCCTTGAGTTCAGGTACGAAGTCTGTCTGTGTGGGCGTACAGGGCTTGTGTATGTGTGTGTGTGTCTCTCCCCTCGTAGTGTACCCACACTTTGTTTAGTGGTTGCTTCTCCCTTGATTTCAAAATATATACTATGAACCAAAAAAATGTGCAGAAGACCATAAAAGTAAACAAAGATCTTCAACTTCTATGAAAAAGGAGCGGTTTCCCCCCTTCCACTTAGGAAAAGAGACAACTGGCTTCAGGGCTGCGGCAGACACCAGTTAAATCACGGCAGCTCTGGGGAAAGGGAGCCGTGGAGCGTCATTCGTGGTTTGTCACAGGGCAAGGACTAGGTGCCATAAAAAGAAACAGGCAGCTGGTTTAAAACAAAGGGAAGGAAATAACACTTCAAAAGGTACATGTTTGTGCTTTGCTGTTTATTGCCATAGGATGTTGTGATTACCAAAACTCTAGATGGGTTCAAAACCTGACAGTAATAACCCTTGGACAGTTCAATTAACCAAGCCATGGACAGGCAATTAAACACCAAGATAGCTACGCTGTCTCTGCCCCGGGAAGTCCCTGAATTGCAGATTGTCGGGAAGGAGGGTGAATATATACAGGAGGAATTATCCCTGTAAGCTGAGATGTTCGTGTATTCTTTCCTGAAACGGCTTGTTGCTGGGCAGTTTTGGAGTAAAGAGAGCTTCCTAACTCCTGCTTCGTGACACGGGTCTGAGCCATCTCCCAACGAACAACCCTGCCTTCTCTACAGGCAAGAAGCCTGAGAGAAAAAAAAAACCCTAAACTTTAAAAAATGTATTATTTAATGGGAGAAAATCAAGTGAAAAAAACCTTCCTGCTCTCATCCATCAAGGGGGAGCACTGAAAGACGTGTTGAAATACTTACACGTTGTCAGTCCAAAGAGACAAAAATTAAATCAACTGAAATCCCTCAAATCCTCCAAAATGAAATGGCCTAACATCTGTGTTTCCTTATACTTCTTCTTTTTGCCTTTTTCATTTGATGTTTGCAGGTGCTGAGGGAAATCTGTACAGCCTGGTGAAAGCATGTGGACCTGAAGAGACTAACAGTAATAATAAACACGGGCATGCAATAGTTTTTGTTATGAGAGGCTGCAGTCATTTTCTTACGACTGTTTGTTTTCTTATTAATGTTTATTTTCTTACTAATGTTTATTTTCTTACTAGTGTTTGGTGGTTTTTCCTATTACTAGTGTTTGGGTTTTTTTTGTCTTAGTAGTGTTTGAGGGTTTTTTTCCATTACTAGTGTTGGGAATTCTTTTTTTTTTTTGCCTTACTGGTATTTTTTTTTTTTTTTCTTGTGTAAGTCTGTCCGGTTTATCCTGGCACTAATTTGATAATGCCCTCGCTGCCTAAAAGACACCCAAGGTTATACAAAGGGTTTCTGCAAGGCTCTGAGTAACCTAAGGAAAAAGCACATGGCGCCTTTGATTGTGAAGAGTTAGAATGTGAGCTCCCTACACAAAAGGAATAAGATTTCTTCTTTCCCCCAGGGAATTGCTTTCTGTTTGGAGGGGAATAGTGGTAAGGCAAGTTTTCATCTGTGTTCATTTATATGGATAGCTTACTCAAATGGCATCTGATAGTTCTTGGAACTGGCCTATAGCCTATGAAAAGCACAATAAAGAGAAACGGCCACAATAAACTATTTATTCACCCTTTACGGTGAGTTGTGCACCTGTTTTGAAATGCAGCGTGCAAATATTGCGTGGTTTGCACATAGTATTTTAGCTGCATCCCAGCGGGTAGGCTTTATCAACAGGCAAAGCTCGTTTGCTGGAAATGGATGCGGCATTGGGTGTCTGCTCCTCTCGGAAAGGGAGGGTTATCAGGCTATGTGGAATTGCATGGGAGGATCTGAAATTTATAAAAAAAAAAAAAAAACCCAAACAAACAAACAAACAAAAAAATCAGAAAAAAAGCAGATAGAGCATTTGGCTCTTGAGTTTGAGCTTAGTCCTCTCATACCCATTCATAAATCCCCGAAGAAATTCTGCTGCAAACCAACTGATGATATTTCAGATGCAGAAATTGGCATTCACTTCTGAAATCCAGTGCTTCCGTTTATGTTTTTACTCAGGGTTGCCTAACCTGTCAAGGATTTATTATTTTTAGTAAAGTAGGAATTATTTTTTTTCCTACTTCTAGTGCTTTTCTGTGTAGCATTACTGTTGATTTGTGAACCGAAAATGAAGGAAACAGAAAATTTGCCAGCTTTAATTTGTCAAAATAAATCCTGCACATGGTAGGCCATATGTATAGTAAACAAATCTCCCTACCCAGAGGCGTTCTTATTGTTACTGGTTACTGCGCTGCCAGTTTATTTAGGAATGTGTCATTGTCTCTTGGGCAGGTAAGTGCAGAGGTGGAGCGTGCACTTCGTCTCTTGCTCTTCCGATTGAATGAAAACTAACCTTTAGTTGAGATTATAAATTACTTCCCGTGTTTTGTTGTATTATTCCGTTGGCTTGACTGAAAGGAGTAAGGTGTGAGGCTTTATTGGGCGTTAGGCTTTGAGAATACAAAGCAGTCTCTGCTCAGAATACCCAGAAGCTAAAGATGATTTCTTCTCGGAGAGGACTTCAGAGGTGTGACGGTGGGAAAGACTATTTGAAGTGTAAATCTCCTTACCGCCCTTGGAAAATATCACAAAGAGCTGGGATGGTACTGAATAGAAGCAGTTCTGTCACTTTAATTATAAAACTCTTAGGTAACCTCCTCTAGCAAGTGAGAAAACTTCGCTGCCTCGATAGCATCACGCTGAAGAGATAAGGGGGGGAAGAAACAGCTGAGAAATGGGAAATGTGTGTCAGGGGAAGGGAACACTTGTGCTAGACGGAGCCAAGATGCTTGGTTGCTTTCTGTAGAACAAAGACCATGAATCACACCCACAGTCATTAGCTTTTGCAGCCTGACGAGGTGAGAAGACGAGGTACCCCTGTCCCTTCGGTGGGGGGGTCGGGATTAGATTTTTTTACCTGTTTCCTTCCAATATTCAATATGCTGCTAAGTTGAGGGTGGGACCGTTCCAGATGGTTAAGATTTGTAAGATAACCAGTGCTATTACTGAATTCCTGCCGGGGAGATCCGTGGGAGCTGCGCTGGAAGAAGTGAAGGGACTGGATGGATGCTGTTCCATCCCAAATGGCTCGTGCTGGAAATGGTTTGGCTCCCTGTCCTCCGCGCTGTTTCAATTCAAGCTTTTTAAAAATAAATAATAATAATAATATTAATAATAATAATAAAAAGTGTCACTTTAGTGGAAAATACTATGAAAAAAAATGCTATGAAATACTAGGTGTCCATCCTGGACAACGATGAAAAGACAAGAAATGATGGATGTTTAGGTTTTTTTCTGAATCCTGGGAATGTTTCCTCAGCTACTATAATATCCAAGGCTCAGCCTCCAGCAAATGGAAGAAGGGGATGGGACTGCGATTTCCTTTTAGCTGCTATACGTGGTGATGTGATTGCACTTCTGGAGCATGGATGTTTACGGTGAATGAAGGGAAATGAGAGAAACTGTACAAAAATTAATTCTTTTCAAATAATTTTAATTAAATATTATTAAGTTTAATTATTAGTGCTTAATGCCAGGTTGCGTCTATAGACATAGAAGCTATGTGCTTCTGCTCCAGAAATTTGAGCCTTAGAGGAAGAAAACAGCGCAGCGTTGGGGTTTTGTAGTTGCAGATACGGCGCGTATGTCAACACGGCTTTTGTGAGCCTGCGAAAGGGAGCTTTTTCTGTTTGGATTGTCCCTCCCTTGAAATGAGGGCGAATCACTTTTCCCTCACAAAGCAAGAGAAAGCTGACTGAGGCTGTTCAAATACCAAGTTGTGCCAAATGCTGCTCGCGGGTGACAGTTCTCGGCTAGTAAAAAATGAGATTTGCTTTTTGCTGGTTTCAGCTGTCTGGATTAGAGTGTTGATGGGAAGTAAATGCCGCCTTACACTAGGTCAGGTTGGATGGGTCAGCAATTTATTGAGCCTAGTTCATTTAAAGCATTTCAAAACAAACAAACGACTCTTAAGCCTTTTTGTGTTTGTAACTGTGTAAGGAATTGAAACAGACTTTGGTAGTACTCTTAGAAAAATAAAGCCTTTTTCTTCTTACCCCCTTTCATCTCTTGCTTTTGCAGAGTTCACGTACCTCTGGACATATCTTCCAAGTAAATCTTTCCTTAAGAAGACAAGGCTGTAAAATATGCGCGTAGATATATTCTGTCACGTATATCAAGATTTTCCTAAGAGACATCATCAGAAGCGCTCTCATCAGTGCCAGCTTCTCAGCTCACCCTTGGGTGGCAAACAATAGGAGTGAAAAGTTCAGCTAGAAAAGGGGTTGTAGAAACCAAAGTACTGCAGACAGAGAACCTTGGCTTGGAAACGGGGTTTTCATCATCTCTTCTCCATTAGTGGTTGTATCTCAAGTAGAAAAATCTTCATCTGTAATTTAGGAAGCCATATTTGAAGTATCCATCGCTTCAGAGTGGAGTAGTCTTGAGATTTCAAGGAGAAAACGGGGGAAATGCACAATTGGGGTTCATCTAGGAGAACTACATCTGCAAGTCTATACGCTTGGGATGTTATGTCAGCTCTTGTAGGGCAAGGTGGGGTAATGGGAATTACTCAAATACTTGATCAGTTTTCAGTGACTGAAAGTACGCGCCTTAGAAATGTGGACAAGCAATGTGGAAGAGGGGAGATTTTTGTGCACACACCACTTTTCAGAAGTGTAATCAGTGACACTATGATTAATTTTCTGCTCAAAGCGAGTTATGTGACGCTGTTAGTAATGTTAGGTGTGATGAATGACACCGAGCTGTGGTGCAGCTCTGTAGGCAATGCGATTTCAAGGGAGGTACTTTTTGTCAGTTGGGTGGTTCCTTCTGTAGTAGATTCTGTACTGACTTGGCAATAATCAGAATTTCACTCTTTCCATGCCTCCAGCACACTTGCAATGCAAATCAGTCCTCTTAATAAACATAAGCATTGGGTAGGCCATGAAAATAGAACCTGCAAAAGACTTCTGCTTTTAAAATTGCATTTTCAATAAGTTTAATTCAGATATGTGTGTTTCTTAGAAATGCAATATAATAGCTCTTGAAATGAGTTCAGGTGAACAAAAGCTTCTTCTCAGTGATTCCTCTGAGGACAGGCTGAGAGAGCTGGGGGGTCTCAGCCTGGAGAAGAGAAGGCTCCGGGGAGACCTTCCAGCCCCTTCCAGGCCCTCAAGGGGCTCCAGGAAAGCTGGGGAGGGACTCTGGAGCAGGGAGGGGAGCCGTGGGACGAGGGGGAAGGGTTTTACACTGCAAGAGGGGAGATTGAGATGAGATGTGAGGAAGAAATTTTTTGCTGTGAGGGCGGTGAGCCCCTGGCCCAGGTTGCCCAGAGAAGCTGTGGCTGCCCCATCCCTGGAGGGGTTCAAGGCCAGGTTGGACGGGGCTTGGAGCCACCTGGGCTGGTGGGAGGTGTCCCTGCCCAGGGCAGGGAGGTGGAACTAGATGATCTTTGAGGTCCCTTCTAACCCAAACCATTCTAGGATTTGATGATTCTATGAGTTCAATATGAAGACAGCTTGTTCCTCACAACCACATTCAATAGCAGGAGTTTGTTGTTGTGGTTCCCTGGACATACTGTGGCAGAACTGGGAATTCATGGTGTCCGTCCAGTAGCATTCGCAGTCATTCCTGGTGCGTGCAAGGAGCTGGTACTGTTTATGATTTCAGGGATTGCGTCGTTACAAAAAGCTGATATAAACATGAGGCAAAGATAGTATCAGACAAGTACCAGCACTATAAACTTCACACATTAAACCCTGCCAGTATAAACCAGTGGTTGACTCTGTGTGTGGCTCTTCTCAATTGCAGTGCGGATTAGTTTGTGCTACTGTCTTAAACTGGCATAAAATGGTGGCAGAAGGGCGTTGCTGGCCATTTTCTCATTACTGGGAAAGTGAAGGCACAATAGTCCCTCCGGTGTTGTGTTATTGTAGAAAATGTCATTATCTGTGGTTTTAGTGAAGCGTCCTGCTGTAGGAACTTAAAGGACATTTTGCCATGAGAGGTTGCACCCTGACACTCAGTACAATAAAACTAGACAAAGATAGGTTACTTTTTCTTCATATTCTTTCAGCGCAAAATGTGAGTTTGTATTGGCATATATGTGATACCCAACCCCCTGTGACTTGGGAAGAGGTGGCAACTGAAATGGGAGGAAAGGGCAGGGGGACCGATGTTTTTGGACCCCTTATTCTTTGCAAACAGCTGGAAAAGAACCCAACCAAACGCCGAGGTAGTGACCAGGAGTTGAGAACGAAGGCTGAATTCTCCCCAGACACCAGCGTTGGGTACAAGAGCACGCTTCGCAGGTTTATGAACCCAGCTGGCGCATAGCTCAACTCTTAGTTTTAAAATACAGCTGAACAGCAAGCTTCTGAAAAATGTTCTTTGTGATGCAGAAATGGTCATACTTTCTAATTTGTCAGATCCCACTGGGCCATTCCAGGTTCAAACAGATTTTGGTGAGTGTAAGATGTGAAGTAGGACTGCATGCCAACACTCTTTTCTCCTAGCGAATCTTTCCTGCACAAATCTTGATTTGACGTTTTAATTTGAAAGGGAATGTCGTATTTACTTCACAAGTGGAAACCATGTAGATTTTCATTTCTGTTGTCTAGAATGTCTTCTTTTTTATTGTCTAGAATGGTATATGTAATTTTATGGTGCATGTAACTGTATATTGCACATAGTTCATGTTAGAAATAGGATTTCACTTGGAAAATCAGGCATTAAAAACAAGGCGTATTTCTGAGGCTGGATCAAACTGGCCGAAATGCTGCATTTTCTATTTAACAGCAATTAGTGGATGGTCTATAGAAATATACAGGTGTCTCTTGGTTTCATTGGAACAATGCTGTTGTCCCACCTTTCTCGTGCTCCAAAATAATTCTTGAAGAACTTTATTCTTGTGCAACGTGCAGTAGCATTTCCTTTACTCTTGGTGAATATGAGTAAATTTAGCTTGTCGGGAAAGCAGAAGTCTTTTAAATACTGACTGTGGTCTGGAGCTAAACTGGTAGAAGGATACTGACATTCAGAATTTTGTCTTCTACTTTTGGCTGGTTGGGTGTTGGTAACATAAACTGGGGTCCCTACAGCTTGTGTACAGAGAGGTAGGTCTGCCTGACTTCCATCCCACCGTTCCTAGTGAGGCCTGACTAGTTAATAATGACCCGATACACTGAGGTATTTGACAAAATATTGTGTAAAATTAATAAGACCGTTAAACTGGTCTTCACAGAAGTGCTCTGATGAGGTCAAGGAAAGAAAAAAGCGCTGCTTATTCCTATAATCTCTTTTCTCGAGAGTAATATTAAATTCCTATTTCCAGCCTAGCACAGGTGGGAGAGAGACATTTAAAGCGTGACTATGTGATATACAGAAGCTGTTACGAGCTGAGGTGTAACACTTCTGGTCATGCATAGTTTTGACAAAGTGCAGTTCTTCGAGGAAATCATATCCTTGCAGAAGGGAATAGGAGGTTTCTCTCTCATCAATGACTTTTTAGCTAGAATAAATTACTTTCCAAAGATGATCAGGGATTCTGAATTTTAAAATAAATGTCAGTGCTCAGGACTAGTTTTTGCTGAGCAGTTTTGGCTATAAGAGGAATGGGATGTAACGCCATGTCATGCAATTTTCAGTCCATGGATCTTCTTTTTCGTATGAGCTTAAAAAACAAATATGTGTGTTTATCCTTGCAAATACTTCACTTCAGTGGTGCTTCTCCGATTTATCACATCAGTCACCCACTAATCTTTTCAAAACCCTGCCGTTGTGTGTACTGGGGAGTCAGACACCTCCGTGTCTCGCAGTGGCTTTGCATCACAGCTTCCCAGGCCAGCTTTATACCCCAAGCTAAATGACGTCGCCGTTGCCAGAGCTGTTCGTGTTTTATAAGATCTGAGATACAGAACTCTGTAATTTCTTGTAATTAAGACCATATTTAAATCCAGGCACGGTTAAGTGTTCTGTGGGTGAAGATTAAGTAATGTGCTGTGTTTAAAAATAATGTTGATGAGATGGGTTTTATTCTGTCAGTGTTACTAGTTGCGGCTGTCTGTCAGCGTAATGCAAAATCTGTTTTCCTGTTATTTTGTACTAACGCTAACGTGGTGCAAGGAAAAAAATCAGAAAATAGAAAACTCAACTCAGTAGATAAGAAAACCGTATAACAAATAGTTCTAATTTGCAGACTAGTAATAGTATTTCATGGTTTGGGGTTTTTTTTAAATTCTTCAAAATATTTCCTTTTTTCTCCCTTTTTATTTGAAATGTGCCCCACCTATTTCCCAAGGAAAATGAAGGTTTTCTCTTATTCATTCCACCCATTTATTCACTCTCTGAGTTTTGAAGTGGGGTAAACGGTGGCTTACAGATCAAATTAAGTGGTCTCCAGAGGAAAACATGAGAACGGCAGGATCTGTCTAAGAAATGGGGAAGCCAAGGAGCTATTTTTCTCCTTTTAGATAAGTTGAAGGGTCGGTTTTGGCCTCTCTGGCTTGTTGCGGGGAACACCTGATGATGTCAGGTGTTGGTTTTAACTTTTTCAGCCCTTACCATACATACCTTTCTGCCTAGGTATTTCTAACTCTTATGTCCTGAAGTGGTATTTAACAAGCTTAACATAAGCATTTGCAATTATCTAATAGCACCTGAAAATTGCTTACTAAATGACAGGAGGAAGTTTCATTTGCGTTCCGTATCTGGTGTTAAATCTGCTAATCCTCCACAGAGTCTGCCAGGAAAAACAATGCAGACAGACTTGAGTTTTATTAAAATCAGAAATCAGGCACGCTGCTTCCTACTCTTAGGTTACACGCTGCAAGATAAACTTTAAAACCTTCTGGAATATAATAGTTATTTCAGCCATTGTATTCCTCGTTGTTTTCGTGACAGCGCGTACATTAACAGCCCTTCCCTCTTGGGTCGTCTTCCCTCACCTGAGAAAAGCTGCGGCTCCGTGTTTGCCCTTGTTTATATAAGTTAATCTTCTGGATTGTGACAGTTTGTTCCTTCATTAATGCGAGTTCTTAATTGTGCATTCTGAAATGTTTATTCATGCTACTAGATAATATTAAATGAAGGCACAACAGAGACAAGAGACTCTGAAGAAAAGAAGCATTTGAAAGATTTTGGATAAGATATGAAAGCCTTTTTTTGTTCCCCCCCCCCCAATATTTTCCTATTTTATTTGAGAAGGGACTTCTGGTGCAGCTGTGTAACCAAGACTGTGTCAAACCACATCCATTATTTATTGCCCTGGTTAGCAAACAAGGACACCTTTGACTACAGCAGGTTGGNATTGTGCCTTTTATGTGCCGTCCAGGTGCATCAGACCAAGTTACAGACCGCTCTCCCCATAACGGCAAATTTTCCTCAACCTAGTAGAAACGGCAGAAAATATATGCTAAGGAGATAAATTTTGCAGCTGTTTCATATTGAAATGATTCAATACCCTATCTTCCTACGGGGTAAAAGTGGAAGAATTAAATGCTCTTGAGCTGCCCGAAATCCACTGAAATTTGCTACTTGATTAAAACTGCCTTGCCAATTTAAAAGTAGCTTGCTTGTGTTATTCAAAGGGCACAAACAGAGCTATTTGGCAAGGGAGCCGTGAAGAAGGATGTTGACATTTGAGGCATAAAAAAGATTTTTCCCTTACTCTTCCCAAGAACGCTCAAGCACCTGTGAGCTTTAAGGGCCTGACAGTGGAGTCAGTGCAAACTGGGTCTCTGATTGTCCAAGGACACAGGAGGAAGGTAATTAGTGTCAGGAACGTGCGGCTCTGCAAATTGGTACCTACTTGTACTGGAGTTCCTGTCCTTTTAACTCCACACCTTGCTATCGGTTGCTGTACTTTCAAAAATTATTTTATTAAAATTAAATATGTGGGAGCTCTGATTTTGAGCTAGTACTTTCTGGTGTCCTGGAAAAGGATACGGAGGTTCCAAAAGATTCCGGTGTCACTCCCTCCCAGGCCTTGGGGTCCAGTTTATCCCAGCACAGCTAAGAGTGGTTTCCGAACGGGCTCAGTTTAGTGGGAAAGCTGAGCAGGGGGAGGAAAGGGAACGTGGCTCCGGACCATAAAATTCCACCTGGCAGCTAACGTAGCTTTCATCTCTCTGCGCAGTAGTGGGATAAATGGGATGAATGTAAGACGGAGTGGCTGTACTGAGTCGGACCGAACACCTCGTCGTTCCGTGTTTGGACTCTGGTCACGGATGACAGGAGATACCTATGGGAAAGGACAACCTGCAGAGGGAGTGAGAGGAGGGACGTGTCTTCCACAGCCGACAAAGGGGACGTTACTGACGAGCTGGCTAATTCAATTGTGCGTAATTGCGTTTCATATTCTGTGCTTTGGGGGTATTTTTGTTTTTAAATCACCTTAAATTCCCCTTTTTGTAGGAAATGAAAGATCTCTTAAGTTAGCCTTTGTGCATCCTTAGCTGTTAATTTTTTCTCAGATTGGCTCTTTTATATACAATTCTACATTTGTATATAATTTTATCGAAATTATGCTAATATATTTTGCTTCCAGTACCTATGACATTTTGTGATTACTTTGACTTTTAACTCTTCAGCTCGTTCAGAATAATGGTTACGGCATTAACGAAGGGGCTTGGTGCGCTATGGTGCTTCCTTCTCTTGGTGAGAGCATTGAAACCGCATCCAAAATACCGTAAAGCAGAAGAGGGGCATAGGATAATATGGGCGATATTGTCTGTGAAGAAAANAAAAGAAGCATTTGAAAGATTTTGGATAAGATATGAAAGCCTTTTTTTGTTCCCCCCCCCCCAATATTTTCCTATTTTATTTGAGAAGGGACTTCTGGTGCAGCTGTGTAACCAAGACTGTGTCAAACCACATCCATTATTTATTGCCCTGGTTAGCAAACAAGGACACCTTTGACTACAGCAGGTTGGGAGGGCGATTTGCTGTGCTTTACACCAACCAAAGACTCGCTGTTTTGTATTTATATTCTCTAAAATTTTCCATTTGGCATGAGCTTCTCTGGGGAAAGCAATAGGAAC
>VXBH01000652.1:1956130-1994113 GCA_013400035.1 Rynchops niger
GAACGGGCTCAGTTTAGTGGGAAAGCTGAGCAGGGGGAGGAAAGGGAACGTGGCTCCGGACCATAAAATTCCACCTGGCAGCTAACGTAGCTTTCATCTCTCTGCGCAGTAGTGGGATAAATGGGATGAATGTAAGACGGAGTGGCTGTTCTGAGTTGGACCGAACACCTCGTCGTTCCGTGTTTGGACTCTGGTCACGGATGACAGGAGATACCTATGGGAAAGGACAACCTGCAGAGGGAGTGAGAGGAGGGACGTGTCTTCCACAGCCGACAAAGGGGACGTTACTGACGAGCTGGCTAATTCAATTGTGCGTAATTGCGTTTCATATTCTGTGCTTTGGGGGTATTTTTGTTTTTAAATCACCTTAAATTCCCCTTTTTGTAGGAAATGAAAGATCTCTTAAGTTAGCCTTTGTGCATCCTTAGCTGTTAATTTTTTCTCAGATTGGCTCTTTTATATACAATTCTACATTTGTATATAATTTTATCGAAATTATGCTAATACATTTTGCTTCCAGTACCTATGACATTTTGTGATTACTTTGACTTTTATGTCTTCAGCTCGTTCAGAATAATGGTTACGGCATTAACGAAGGGGCTTGGTGCGCTATGGTGCTTCCTTCTCTTGGTGAGAGCATTGAAACCGCATCCAAAATACCGTAAAGCAGAAGAGGGGCATAGGATAATATGGGCGATATTGTCTGTGAAGAAAAGAAGAAATTTGTCAGCTGGAATAGAAATTCTGTCACCTCTTGACACTGGGATAAAAGGTCATTTTGGGAGCAAAACTGATTTTAAGAATCTCAGATACAGATGGCAAAGGATGGAGGTTTTAGGCACCAAGGTAAAATGAACTGTTTGAAACAAAAGGAGCTTGAGGGAGAGATGTTGTCTGCAACGTAAACGGGTAGAGCGAAGAAAGCTAGAGGAAGGAGAAATTCAGTTGGATGGTGTGTTGGATCATTCATGTCTCCTCTTTTCGCTTTCTCCTGTTACCCCACTGGATGTCTCCTGGATAATGCCACATTCTGCTGCTCTCTCTTGGAAAACATTAAAGGGTCATGAAACAGACTTTGGAGGCAACAGCTCAGTGACAGAACACGATGTGGGTTGACTTCTCAGCAGAAAAGCATCCCGTCATGATGCTTTTTGTTTTGTCTCTCAACAAGTTAATAAGCCCCACTAAAACTACGTGTACATTTGAAATGTGCACCTTGAGTATGTGTTAGTGAGACCAGACAAGTGGGTTATAAGCAGCCTGTCTTTACTGCTGCAGGGTATCATCTGCTTAATTGGAGACATCTGTGACTACGTTTTAGATTTGTTTTGGATTTTGCAGTGGTGTTAGGGATTTGACCAACATTTTTGTGTTCCTGTTTCAGTAAGGAATGAACTGTGGGGGACCTGTTTACTTCATAGCTTGCTAATAACCGCTAATCTGGAGGCTGATGATTGTCTTTGCTCTTTTAGGTTACCTTGATTAGTGCTTCTATTTTGGTCGCAGCATGTGTTGCAAGTTTGGATATGTCTAGAGTATGGAATATATATTCATCTGGTATAGTCGGTCCTGCCCAGGTCATTGCCTGAATGATGTTTTTCCCTTGCGAGAGAAGTGAAGTCACCCTCTTGGAAGGGCTGAGTAGTCTCATTGCATCACTTTTTGTCTTTCATTTGTCTTTGATGACAGTGGGTATCACAGAATCTGTGTATCTGCAGTAGGGTGGCACTCAATGAGGCAGAGCCACACTGTGTTGTTCAGGTGCTTCTTTGGATATTTTGTTATAAAAACTACCGTACTTCTAAGTTTCTATCTTCATTTTCAATATGAATAAGAACATACAGTGTTTCAGCTAATTAGTTCCTTCAGGACAGAATTATGATGATCGCTTGCTGGTTTTTTTTCCCCACAGATTCTTCTTTGTAATCCTTCTTTAGATCCTGGGCTATTGTCAGAAGAAATCTGGACCATCCACAGAAAATAGTCTTGGAGGTGCGCTGCAAGTAGAGGTATGCTGCGGCTTTCTCACTGTCTACTGAAATGGATTCATAAAGCCATGATTTAAAAAAACAAATCTGAAGTAGGATGGCTACACTCCCAGTGCATAAAGTTGAACTTTCTGTTGATTGGTTTGTTGTCAAAACCATCTTTCAAATAATTCCCGTCTGTGTCAATTGGGGAAAAAAAGAATCAGGACAAAGAAGGAAATCTTTTGACTTTGCCGCTGCGGTCTTGAGTGGCATTTTCAGTTCAGGGCTTGGCATCACTCAGAGCGTGCTGCAGTGTATGTGCCCATGGGCCTGTGCGGGGTGTGCAGAGATTTCTGAATGAATGCACTTGGCACCTCAGAGCAACGTCTCTGGCTTGGCGGGAACCTCCACTCCAGCTTGTTTCTCCTGCTGGGAATTTGCATGGGCGGAGTGCCATTTCATCTGATTCGACTTTGTAATATCTCAGCTGGCTCCCCCGTATCGCGGCAATTTCCCGTGCATACCTGTGTGTACGTACGTATGTGTGTACATCTCAGTATCAAACCGGCCAAAGTGTTCAGTGATTAGTTCTTCTGCTCCATAAAGCCTTACCAAAATACCTAGGATATTAATTTGGGGGCCCCAAATAAATGTGCAAAGAACGCCTAAAACAGGCCTCTCATCTCTCTGAGTGTTCTCCAAAACTTGTGTAACATCGCCAGGCATCTTCCTTAGCATTTCTTTTGTATGCATCTTAAAAAGAAATAAATCTAATTTACATTCATGATCTTTAATTCTCCGCCATTGATAAGTGCACTTACAATTTATCTGAAGTCAATAGACTTACATTGATCTGTACCAATAAGGAATTGGTCATGGGTTCTAGGCTGTTGGTGTTAAAAATGACATTTGTCTGCATTTTGCTTTCTCTAATGGCACTGTAATCCCGTCTTGTTTCAAGGAGGATATAAAGGAGCTCTGTTTTGGTGCTGGTTTTTAGGAACCCTTACAAGGAATCTATAAGATTGACGTTGCTTAGAAGGACAAATAGATGAAAGAAATAACTTTTTTATGCTTGTGGGAATTTTAAGTACTTTGTGCAGGATCTTGGCCAGCAGAAGGCAGTAACTGCCCGGCTTTGCATTGTTCATCATTGCATGCCTGCTTGCGTTAGCCGGCTTCACAGTATAGATCTACGGACTGAATTTTCCAGGTTTCCAAGTAGTTCATGGGAAACTGATTGTTCCACACGCTCAGTTCTGCATGATTCCCCCTAAATAATGCGTTCCCTTTCTTTCCTAGGCCTGAGAGTTTTGCTTTTCGTGTACAATAATCCTCAGCATGGTGTTATTCTATCACATGCTGGCCGGAGCCTTTCTTCCCTTCCTCATCCTTTCAGGAAACTGGGTTTCAGCTGAGAACATCAACTTTTACAACGTGAGACCTCCACTAGACCGTAAGTAGACAGTTATGCTTTTTTTATGTATGCAGTTGTAGCTTAACGTTTTAGTTAATTGCCGTATTCTCTCAATCCTGTGGTTTTCAGGTGTTTGTCTTCTTCAAACACGAAGGATAAAAAAATTAAAAGAAAACTTTTGCTTTTCAGCTCACAGCAGTTTAGTTTATGTCTAAGATTTTAGAAGTTGACTTAATGAAAACAAACAATTGCATGCATTGCTAAATAAAAGAATGCATGAGGGCAACAGTTTTCACATTTTAAGTGCTTTTATTATATTTTTCTGTCTCTGAAATGTCTTCCTGCAGAGCAAATCATGCAGTGGATTTCTCATAAATAATACAGAACAGAGGGTTTTGTCTTTTTTCGTGTTGGGGGTTTTGTGAGGCAAGGAAAAGGTGTGCAATTAATTCAAACTGAAGGTAATTAAAAACCTTGTGAGACCCGTGAAGCCAGTTGTCACTAATAGCATCATTTTTTTGCCTCTTATCTAGCATCAGACGTGCTCCATCCCTTCATTTCAGGGGAGAAGATTTTCGTGATACGTATCACTGAAACAGTCAAGACAGCTAGATATAATAGGAATCTATGTGCACCCAGGGAACCGCGCGTCTAGGGAAATGCGCATCCTAAAATAATTTATATATTTATAAAATGCAAATGAGATTTTAAAATCGTTGTCTTGATGCCTTTGTCAAAGCGTTCAGACTTCTTCAGAGTTGGAGATCAAGATCCGAAGCTGGTTTTGAAGATGTGGGTTTTTTTTTCATCAAGGGAATCAAAAGCCGTTTGAATGTAGTTTGTGTTTGAGTATCTGTACAAACATCCGTGTGCACGTACGGTCATGTGCATATATATTCGGTGTTCTCGCTTTCCTGTTTTTCCCACCACGACTTCAGTGGTATTTTGGATTGTGAGAAGGAAAACAACAGGAGGTTTAAAGTTCAGGCGTAGGAAAATCAGTTAAAAATGTAAAAACTTTCTCCAAAACTTGTTCCGTAGGTTTTATTTGTCTAACAGTGATATACCATTGGAAATATGTAAACGTATGTAATGTGTTTTTGTAACTGTATGTGTCTACAAGCATTTCCAGTGTTATTATGAATATTTTATTTTCTTACTATTTGCAAACTTACTATGTTTTAATACTTTTAAAGCCACTCCATTCCCAAACAGCTTTAAGTGCTTTACCTGTGACAATGCGGTGGACAATTACAACTGTAACAGATGGGCTGAAGATAGATGGTGTCCTGAAAGTAAGTGCCTCTGTACGAAGGAGATTTTGTGATAGATAAATTTGTTTCTCCCTGACTCAGCCATCTCGGAGGAGTCTAACTGAATAGGATTAACACGCCAACGCAGTGGTGCCCTCAGTTATGTTATTACTAATACTGAGTCACACGAATTTTGCTGAGGTGAATATTTTGATCATTTCTGTGTGTGAAGCAAGAGTGAAAAGTTATTTTTTTATATATATATATATGTATGTATGTATAAAACATTTTATACAGTACACGATATATTATTAATATATTAATTAATGTATAAGACATTGATTATATATTGATTGATTATATATGTGCATGTAAATATATATAGCTATGTGCTTCCTAGGAATTAATTTTAAACGTGGTGTTTAAAAGAACTTAAGAACTTAACTTATTGCCTTTGTAGCCTTGTCCCCTTCCTTTTGGGTGCCATCCTGGGATATAATGGGCTGTAGGCTTACGTGAGCGACTCATTCTGGATGTCATCTCCAGACATGTTGAGGAACAGGAAGTTATTGGAAGTGGTCAACATGGATTTACCAAGGGTAGATCATGCTTGACCAATCTGATAGCTTTCTACGATGTTATAACGGGTTGGCTGGATGAGGGGAGAGCCGTAGATGTCATCTACCTTGACTTTAGCAAGGCTTTTGACACTGTCTCCCATAACATCCTCCTTAGGAAGCTGAGGAAGTATGGGCTAGATGAGGTGACAGCGAGGTGGATTGAGAGCTGGCTGTGTGACAGAACCCAGAGGGTCGTGATCAGCGGCACAGAGTCTAGTTGGAGGCCAGTAACCAGCGGTGTCCCCCAGGGGTCAATACTTGGTCCAATTTTGTTCAATATATTCATTAATGACCTGGATGAGGGGACAGAGTGTATCCTCAGCAAATTTGCTGATGATACCAAACTGGGAGGGGTGGCTGACACTCCAGAGGACCGTGCCGCCATCCAGCGTGACCTGGACAGGCTGGAGAGCTGGGCAGAGAAGAACCTAATGAGGTTCAACAAAAGCAAGTGCAAGGTCCTGCACCTGGGGAGGAAGAATGCTAAGCACCAGTATAGGTTAGGGGTGGACCTGCTGGGAAGTAGTTCTGAGGAGAAGGATCTGGGGGTCCTGGTAGACAGTAAATTATCCATGAGCAAGCAATGTGCCCTTGTTGCCAAAAAGGCCAATGGAATCCTGGGCTGCACAGGGAAGAGTGTGGCCAGCAGGTCGAAGGAGGTCATTCTCCCCCTCTGCTCTGCACTGGTGAGGCCACAACTGGAATACTGTGTCCAGTTTTGGGCTCCCCAGTTCAAGAGGGACAGGGAACTGCTGGGGCAAGTCCAGTGAAAGGCAACTAAGATGATGGAGGGACTGGAGCATCTCCCTGATGAGGGAAGGCTGAAGGAGCTGGGACTCTTTAGCCTGGAGAAGAGAAGGCTGAGGGGAGACCTTATCATGGCATTCAAGTATCTAAAGGGTGGGCTGAAGGAGGATGGAGCCAGGCTCTTTTCAGTGGTTCCCAGTGACAGGACGAGGGGCAATGGGCACAAGTTGGAACACGGGAAGTTCCGATCAAATACAAGAAAAAACTTCTTTACGGTGAGGGTGACAGAGCCCTGGCACAGGCTGCCCAGGGAGGGTGTGGAGTCCCTTCTCTGGAGATTTTCAAGACTCGCCTGGATGCAGCCCTGAGTGATGTGCTCTGGGCAATCCTGCTTCAGCAGGGGAGTGGGACTAGATGATCTCTAGAGGTCCCTTCCAACTCTAAAGATTCCATGATTCTGTGTGAGCAGCAAGACCTGCACGACTAGGGATCACACTTGTATGAGAGGATGATAGATACATAGGAAAGAATGGAAATACGTTTCCTCATTTTTCTTGGCAGTGGCATTCACTGTCACAGTGGGGAAAGGGAAGAAATGAACTAGAGGAATGAGGAAACGGGTCAGAAACAAAGAAAGCAAGAATGTGCTGCAAAAAAGAGGAGAGAATGGATGATAAACGCGTAGATTATAGTGCTAATAAGTAGTTTAAATGATAGCAGCCTTTCTGGAGGTTTGAGGGGTCAGTTGAGCTTAAGATTTCATCACTAATGGACTTCTTGCTAAATGGTATTTTGATCAAGTTGAAAAATGGCTTTATACAGCCAAAATAAGTCATTTTTAGTGAATATTTTTCTAAATCATGTCAAGTTTTTAAGCCCTGTAAAAGAAGGCACGCTTTATGCAAATAATCATTTGTAAATTTGTTTTGCAGGTACTCAGTACTGTTTGACAGTTCATCTCTTCACAGACCACGGGAAGAGTACATCGGTCACCAAAAAATGTGCTACTGGAGAAGAATGCCATTTTGTAGGCTGCCACCATCACAGGGAAAGTGGCCACACAGTAAGCGCCACTCCTTGTATAAGAGCAGCAGATTGGTTTGGGGGTTTGCGTTTCAGTACTTGTTTGTCCTGCTGGGCTCAAGAGGATGTGCCAAATACTCGCCAGTATTTAACTATAGAAATCAAACTTCTGCAACAGATGCATGACTAGCCCTGCTCTCCCAAGTGTGACAGGATGGAGTAACAACTTCTAAAGAAACACCTGAGCTTTCCGGGGCATTGCTGGTGTGTGCAAGGGCCTCGGTTCCTGAGTTCTGAGCAGCCCAGGGAGGCAATGCAGCCTGCGCCGGTGCTGCAGCTATGGCACTGTCAGCCCTTGGGCAAGTCAGGCTGGGTGCTAGGTAGTCCAGTCGTGTCTCTGCACAACACAGCTTGGGTAGCACTGGACAGTACACAAAACAAGGCTTTATTTGTCCACTAAGGCCACACTCTTAAGCAAGATACAACTGAAGGAGGAGCATGAGGGAGATACAGCTGAGGAATGGCTGGAGCCCCTCTGCGGGAGGACAGGCTGGGAGAGCTGGGGGGGGTCAGCCTGGAGAAGAGAAGGCTCCGGGGAGACCTTCCAGACCCTTCCAGGCCCTCAAGGGGCTCCAGGAAAGCTGGGGAGGGACTCTGGGGTAGGGAGGGGAGTGATAAGACAAGGGGGAATGATTTTAAATTGGAAGAGGGGAGATTTAGATGAGATATTAGGAAGAAATTCTTTATTCTGAGGATGGTAACTTAGGTTGCCCAGAGAAGTTGTGGCTGCCCCAGGTGTTCAAGGCCAGGTTGGACGGGGCTTGGAGCAACCTGGGCTGGTGGGAGGTGTCCCTGCCCAGGGCAGGGGGGTGGGACTGGATGGTCTTTAAGGTCCCTTCCAACCCAGACCATTCTGTGACACTATGAGGTTTTGTTCCGTGACAAATAGCTGCAACTGCTGCCTTCTCTTGTCCTTGGGATGCTGGGTAAAAGTTTGTTCTTAATAATCAAGCATATCCCACCAACGTATTATTCACTGGAGTAAAGTGTTATCCACTAATTCCTTAACAGTTGTGAGGGTTAGTTATGTTATTTTTAGCATGAAAGATTTCAGACACTGAAGACAAAGCAGACGACATCCATGTTAAATATAAAAGAATCTGGATGCTATTTGAATCAATTTCCATTGATTTCAACAGGTTTTGGTGGACTTGAGGGCATGAAATGACTATGTAACCTGCCTTCTGCTGCACTTTTGTCTCATAAGAGTTCTCATGGCTTTGGATTAGGTATAAATTGGCCTTCTCTTGGCTTTTTCAGTAAGGAGTGTCAAGTAAGGAAAATTATTTTCAGAGTCCGTCCTAAAAATCAGATGTCAGTGGTTCTGTGGCACTAGAAAACTGAAAAAAGCAGGTCTGAAGTTCAGCGTGGAAAGCTGCACTGAACACAAAAGCTTGAGGGGAAAAATGAATGGGAATAGAGGTTTTGCAGTCAGAATTTTTTCAGCTCAAAACTAAAAAAAAAAAGAAAAAAGCTGAAACTTGAAGCATGCAAACGCATGATTTTAGCTCATGTTTTAGAAGGGAAAAGCGGGGGAAAGCTTTCTCTATTTTCTGTTATGTTAGTGAACTTGTCAGTGCGGCTGGCGTGGCTGTATTGCATCACATCACGGTTTCCGAGCCCGGTGACAGGAGTAGGAGATGAGTTACTCCAGGAAGGCTGTGGTGCACGACTTGAAAGAGAAGTTGTAGTATGTATGTTCTATGTGTTTAGCTGTAACCTTTGCAATCAATTGAAAAATACATCGAATCACAGAATGGTGGGGGTTGGAAGATCATCTAGTCCAACCCCCTGCCAGAGCAGGGTCACCCAGAGCAGGTGGCACAGGAGCATACATCTCTGAAAGCCGCTGCTGAGTGACGCTGCCTCCTTTTTCTCAACAGGAGTGTGTTTCTTGCTGCGAAGGCATGATCTGCAATGTAGAAATACCAACCAACCACACAAATGCCGTATTTGCTGTATTGCATGCCCGCAGGACGTCGGATGGCAGCAGGCGGACAGTCAGCGTTGCCCTGCTCGTATCGGTCCTGGTGATCGCCTTGTCGTGATGCAGCGTCCTCCTGTCTCTTCTGCCTGAGAGGGTCTGCCTTTCTGCGGCCCCTAAGGAACCCTAAGGAGATTATTTCAGTATGTGCAAGGAGAAATCACCGATACTGCTTAATGACATACAATGTAAGGGGACAGTGGAAAGGCAAGTGTACATCATGAAGTCCTGGACGTTCTAGTGAAGATACTTCATATGGCCTGCAGTATTTTTTAAAAAACAACCACCCACTGGTTGACTGGGCAGTGGCGTGGACTCAAGTTACTGTAATTCACTATTTTGTGATGACAATACGTGTATGCTCGGCGTGTCTTTTGAACAGAGAAAAGCGTCAGTAGACAATCGCTTTCCCAGGTGAGATAAGAAGGAACTTTTGATGGACGATGTGCCAACAGGTATCTCAGTGGAGACTGTTTTTAAACTGGTTTTCATTGTGCATAAATAACGAATAAGTTTCTTGTCTTGATCAACAGGTGTATTTAAGCTTATCTTTAGTTACGGTTTTCGTAGAGAACATGTATGGTTTTCATAGAGAACATATATGAGAGAATTTTTTATCTGTTTTGATCAGAGCTATCATTTCTGCTGGAAGTAATACAAAATAATACTTATGGCTTTCTTTTCTGTACAAATGTGGTCTCACACTCAGATTTTAAAACAGTGTGAAATTATGTATAATTTCTGTCTAAACATGATGAACTGTTTGAGCACCTAAATCAGAATTCTCCCCCCACAAAGGGATTATTTTCTTGCAATGGAGTCTCACGTCAGCTGAATCTTTGTCTTCATGATATTGCTCGAAGTGGTGGTAATACCATGACTTTGAAATTGCCGCTACTGTCAAGCAGCCACGTTATAAATAAAGAGAAGAGCGTACTGTGTTCCCTCTTGATTTGCAGAAGTTTCTCCCAGAAACATTACTGCCCTTGATGGATCTTCAACTTGTCAGTCGGCACTGTTGGATATCCCAGACCTCTGGACATCATTGTTACGTAGCTTTGCCACCCCCATTTGAAAAGTTCAGGCCAAGATTCTGTTTTCCCTTACAATATTGGAGGGTTTAATGTGATTTATTTGCATAGTTTGACAGTTTGACTCCTTATCATTTAGAGGACCGTTCATCAACGGGATGAACAGTTGCAAACTTGACAAATAGTAGAGGTTCGGTTACAGATAGGCATATTAAAACCTTTGTAAACCTTGTGGTGCAGAGCAGGATAAATAAGTTGCTTGTGTGAATTCTTGCCCCTTAAAGCGCAGAATGGTGCTTTCCAGGGCTCTGACAGATCCAGCTGTTACAGAGTCTGCAGTGGGTCAGACTTACGGCGTCTGCTGTGGTCGCTTCGTTAATGTGTGTGTTCTGTGCACTGCAAACATCCTGGTCGTACAGAGCGGCAGGTACGGAAGTTATATGACTTCTCATCATGGTTTCATGTGATCCGGAATCCTAACAAATCTCCGCTGCTCCCGTTCGCCCAATTGTGTTTCTTCCAACTCCCCACCATTTTCATAAACTTCCTCTGACAACCTAAGATACTGCAGCACAGGTAAGGATTTGACCTAGCAAGGTTGAGGGACTGCGTTTCACTCTTTTTCCTTTTCTGATCTATTTTATTCATTTATGAATACACCGATACGATTAGCAATAAGATAGATTATTCTGATCTGTCTCTAGTGGCTTTTTCTCATCTTAAATGGGATGGTGAAAATTATGATTAACTTGAACTGTTTTTCAGGAAGGACAGATCATTAAGATGTACTCTTAAAAAGAGATTCAAAAGTGTTCTCTGCAAAATTTCAAGTATCTGTAAATTGGGTTTTATTTCCATAAATATTGGCCTAATTATTTGGTATTTGAAATCACTAAATGTATTTAGACTAGCAGGTGAAAAACAGGTTTTGAAATGTTTTTGGGTTTGTTTACATTCTAAAATTGCCTCGGCAATATTTTAGAATATATAAATGTGTCTAAAAATCAGCCTGTGATTTGTTGACAGGCAGTTGCGCAGTTACAAAAATTGGATGGAAGCCCTTTGCCCTTGCCAATGCAAAAATAGTTCTTGCTGTCCTAAGTCAACGTTTTCCAAGCTTGGGGTTCTGATGACCGTTGCTGTGCCATCCAGCCGGCCAAGACGCTGAGGATCTTTTGAGGAAATTTTCCCTTTGTTCAGTGCCCATCCCTAGGTAACATACCTGTAGTACAAAACTTGGTGTCAGGCGTAGTAACAAGCACATTCCGTGTTTTTCATCATTAAACGTCACCTTTTTGCTACATGATCTACAGGGTACACGAACTTTTTTCTTGTGAGGGAAATCGTTCCCGGTTTGCTCTCTGCTCAACAGGGCGTTCCTTGCTAAAGTGAAGGCAAGGGGTCTGCTGCTTCTCAGATCATGATATTTCTCCTGGTTCTGCCTCTAAGCACTAGGTGCTCCCATAATTCACTTTCTGGGAATAATTATCACAATCTTAACAAGGCCTTAAAGTGCCCTATAGTCTTATATGATTTTACTGTAAATAATATTACAATAATCTAAGTGGTGACGTTTGTTTATGCTGCAAATGCCGTTCCAGAGGGAGACCCTGGAGCCCCGCGGGAGGGCTCAGGCGCAGGGAAAGGGGCTGCAGGTTCCCTGCGACTGCCGGGAGACCTTTTGGGAGGGGAGGTCTCTCCGTCTTTGTTTTTTTTGTGGTTGAACTGAGGTGGGTGGTTTTTTTCCCTGTTCGACACACTGAAAAGTTAAGAAATCTGCTCATAATTTAAATACTTAATGCATTTGATAAAAAATTGTTTGGAATAAAAAAAAATAAATTGAAGAATTCCGCTGGAATGCCAACATAGTGTGCTTGATTTTAATTGTCACCGTTTTCAAACAAACAATGAAGACAACAACCTGGGTATATGAAAGGATTTGGTGTTGCCAAAGGTTTATTTTTTAGCCTAACAGAATTCCAATAGCGGAGGATATTAAGGATGAGTTCTAGTCATCTTGTACTTCAATACCTTTGTTATTGCAAAGTTTAGGACTGTGGTTTCTTGTGAAATGAATATGCAAAATCTGTTGCTGCAATATTAATGGTGCACAAATAGGCACTTGCCTGAAGAAATACAGAATTTAAGAGTGAATATCAGTCTTAACCTTTGCTGCTTTTTTTATGTATGTAAAAACCTGTATGCTTCTGCTTACATTTATTTTAGGTCACTGTAAAATGCGGACTTTGTAGGAAAAGCAGTACGAGCCGATTATTAGAGAAAAAAAGTGCTAAAATTCACCAGAGTGCATATTTTTGGCATGACTAATGATTGACTGCGTTAGGCAGTCTTTACGTTAATTTATGGTAGGATGTTTATATTTTATTCAATAGATTCAAGTGTCAGCTATATTTTCTCCTCAGCTATCTGTCTGGAGTGCTCGCTGAGGAACTTACAAGAGCGTTGTCTGATTTGAGGAAAATAATCCTCAGGCGCTCCGCAAAGTATGTATTTCATGTGTCTCAATTTTGCTTCACTGATGGTGTAACTTAAATATGGATGACTCGCTAACGCCTAAATTAGCCACCCAACTCTGGAAATGACGTTTCTGTAATCGCAGGTCCGCAACTTTACATGCGGAAATGTGTTGGCGAATGGTCTGTGCACATCCCGCTTCCAACAATAACGTGTTAAATACTGTGTTCTGGCTCAGTAATGGGGCAGGATTTATCTCCGAGACGGCAGGGGCTGGGTGAAATCCGTGAGTGCCAAACTCCTGTGCCTTCGTGGGCAAAAAGCTCCCTTCCCATTGCCCTGAGAACCTGGAAAAAATTCAGGGGTAATGGCAAGTAAAGCAGTTTGTGCAGCTGAGGAAAGATAAAGTGTCATTTTATAATATATATGTGTAATGATGAATTTTTTTACATTGCACTGGACGGTCTGTAGAAGGTTTATTTTTTAAAGCTTCTCCTCTATTCAGTGTTGGTTTGTATGACACTTCCCTACTGCTGTGTCACTGTTTTAAATCTTCTCCAGAAATGGCACTTTTAATTAAAAAATATTAAAATATATGCTGGTGGAAAATGTTTGTGGTAAAAAAAGGTAAAAAACCCTTTTGCTTCTTAAGACAGCAAGACCAGTTACGAGGAAGATTCTTCAGTCCTTTGTTGGTTTCGGTTAAGGAAAATCTACTTTGTAGTTTATTCAGCTTGTTAAAGGAAGGCGGCCGGTGGTGGCGCTGGGGAACTGGTTGAGCTGATGTTGCACTGAGGATAGATTCTGGAGCTCTTTCTCTTTTGGTACGTGCTGGAAACTCACCGAGAGGTGTCCTGAGAGCAGCAGGGTAGGAAGGACACACAACGGACCAAAGACACAGGTGAGCAAGCCTTGACGGGAGAGCGCCGCAGCCCTGGGGCGGGCAGGGGGTCATGGGTTGGCATTTTGCCTTTCCCAGTTGATGTAACTGTTTCCAGATTCGTTAAACTCTTCATGGGGTGGAGATTCCCTTTTCTTGGGCAGCGTAAGTCTGAACCTTTTTAATGATGTGAAAGAGCTGCAGAAAATGGAAATAGTGAGATACGGTTCATCTCTGCTTCATCTCCAGCTGAGAGATCCACCTGCCCGTCGGTTGCTCGTGGATACGCTGGACTGAAGGAGCGTGCTGCAAATCAGCACTTGTGGGTTCTATTCCAGTTGCCAGATGAGCATTACCCTTCTTCAGAGCTTTCCATTACAAGGTGTAGCAACGTAAAGATAGCTTTACATTGCATGTGTAGCTCTATTGAAGAAAAGATGACAAATGGATAATATATGTACATATATCTATGTATCCTGGGAGACTGCTCATTAAACTCCTGCTACAGCTAAGGAAACACTGGCAAAATCTTAGTTTAAATAGAATTCCGTCATGGCTTCAGTGTTGTTTATAATATCATCTGCTTTGACTTTTACCAGGAATCTTTACCGATGCCAGTCCTCCCCTCTCGGAGGGCAGTTTATCCCCACAGACACATACTGTGCCCCGTGGCATTTAAAAAGGCTTGAAGAAAACTAGATGTCATGTGCATTCCTGAAAACAAAATTGCTGTAATCATTAGTGAAGTGATTTTCAGTACAGTTTTGTAGTATTTAATTATTTAAGTTGAAATAAGTTTTTACTTTTACATTTAATCAGAAAAGTTTCAAAGCAAGAAATGTGTTTCCACGCTGGCTGCTCAGCTTACCAGAAGAATTGAAGTCCAGGTGCAGGTTAAAAATTCCAAATTAAGGAAGTGAGCAGCACACAGTCGATTCATTTAAACAGGACAAAATGCCAATTTCAGATTTCTATAGCAAATAACATAAAAGAAGATTAAAAAAAAAAATCTAAAATCTAGCTATTTCAGAGCACAAAGCCATTTCTGTAGAAAGTACGTGTTTAACATCGCTTGGCTCTAGAAGAAGCCCTGCAAGAAGTGCCTGATTTTACAGGGCTTGCTGCTTGCAGGTGTTTCAAATGAAGACAAGAAGGCCAGCAGCCCTCTCTTGAAAGGAGTAGGGGGGGATATTTCTCACCCCCTTCACCTGAGTGACTGGTCCAGCTCCTGTATTGGGGCAGGATAATCTGGAGCAGGAGCAATTGATTGGGTGCTTGAGGATCTTTCTGGTCTTCACATCTCTGGTTTCAGCCAAGGAAGAAGCTCCTCGGCTGTGGAGCTCAGGAGAAGGTGGGGGTTTTGTTGCTCCCTGTGGATTTGGGGTTTGCAGCATCGCAGATCAGTGCGACCTTGGTGGAGAAGCTGTGTCAGGTTCTCAGCTGGGGCAAACAGCCTGTCCAAAAGCCAGGCGCAGGGTTTAATCAGGGCAATTTAGCCTCCTGGAGGAGTAAGGTAGGCACCAGGTGACTAACTAGTCTGTGTTATCTCTCCGCAGAAAGTACGTTTGGTGTTTTGTGTGAGCCTTTGATACCATCTGTTCTGCTGTTGTCTTCAAGAAACCAAGGAGATGCAAAAAAACAGCTGTAAGTTTGGGGGAGAGGGTTGGAGAACATACATGAATACATTTAGCAGTCATAATTCATTACTTTAGAAAGTTTAAATTTCACGGTGATTTGGTAAGGTCATTTTTAACATTGTTGTCAGTACTCTATTAAGAAGCTGCTGTTAAAGGAGGGAGAACTGTAGATGTTTGATGTTTGAATAGATTTATGCCAGAAGAAAGGTGACACTGTTCTATAGGGGTTTAAGGGTCACGTTGCACAGTTCATTTGTGTTAATTTGTCCCTGTCGTAGCATTTATTGTTAGGGGTTTTTTAATCTCTGCCCTTTGATCCGTGTCACTGTAACCAGGGTGATACGGCGCTGTTCTGGAATGGGAATGCTGGGGCAAAATGACCTGTAGAAAATAAGTCTGCGAGCGGAGGTGGGATAAACAGAATATTAAATAAGGTGAAAAATGAGTGAACGACAAATTCACTTGCAATTACTTTCACTGAAGTTATACAAAATATGTCTCGTGTCATTTGAAGAAAGTATGTATCTTTTAGGTCTTACAAATTGTCGTAGTGTTTCCTCATGGTTTTAGTTTCACAGATGCCATTGTATGTTCCTCCTACTCTGAAAAAGGAAAAAAAAAAATAACCTCTTGCCCATGCCTACATCCCGCAGACTTGTTACAAAAGGCACTTCCTTACTGATCTTAGGCTTTCCCGTGTCCGGTTCTGGCTAGGATTCAAAGAACTTGTTAATAGATTCCCCACTATGCACCCGCACTAAATGAAGGATGAAAACAGCTGATCCCAAACTGTTCTGTTTTAATTTGTGACTGATCCGCGAAGGGTCCTGTTATCCTTATTCCATAAAGATATATGTGTCATTGTTAAAGGCTAGCCTGAAGCTTTTAAACCACGGCTGTGTATGTAATTTTTTTAAGTAAATGTGGTCACAGGTGTGTTATCAGAGCACGTGCAGTGCGTCCTTTGTGCCGTTAGACCTCGGTGACACAAACTGCTCCAATGTAGTCGCATCCCCGCGTACTCATACTGTTCGTCAGGACTCGTCCCCATTAGCAAATTAATGCTGATACAGGTAGGCTGTCGGGCTGCAGCACAGCAGCTCTACCCAAATAATCTTGTGGTAATCTTGTTTACTGTAGTGCTTTTACCAGAGACAGGTAAATCTTCCAGGAGTAATGTGCTGTGTCCCCACCTGATCTTAATCAGCAGTGACTAATGATGAACTCCTGTGTAGGCAAGTTTGGAGCCTCACTGGAAGTGACTCCCAGTTATTCTGTGATGCAAGTGTTCTCTGTTGATGCTTTCCTTAAACATACTTTCCTTCTTAAGGCATAAGAATTGTATAGAAATGATGGAGATCAGGAGAATGTGGTTACTCTCTCCTCTGGCTTTTTATCGTCTTCCAGTAACCCCCCTGGAAAGGCAGGTGCTGGCTGGAGTAGCCCATCCCGAGGGCCCTGTGGGAGGGACGGTGTGTATCCTCCAGGCTCCCCTTGGGTCTGGGGCCTCTCAAAGTGCCTTTGCTCTTCCCAAACTTCCCTGCCACTGAAGTTGCGTAAAATGGATTTTCAAAGTAAGGCTTTGGGGTGCCTGTGGAATGGTGAGACGATTTAAGCTCAAGGATCCAAAGATGCGCAGATGCTTAAAATCTAGAAATGAAAATAGTGTTATTTGCTGTGTAAAGGGCAAACACTGGGAAAGTGCTCGCCTCCAATACTAAATATCTGATGCATTTCTTCTATTGCTGAATCTACTGTACGTTTCACGTACTTAGTGTTTAAAAAAAACCCTGAAATAATGCTTGTTCGCTTGCTTTGTCTGTTATATCTCCCGGTGAAGAGAGATAATATCCGTAATATTTTGCTTTGCCAAACTCGGCAATGCAGAGAATGTGGACGTATTCTTGCAACTGTGCATTTTTTTTTTTTTCCTTTCATGAATGCCAGTAAACTTCCAGTAAACAGGAAACGTGCCTTTGGCAGAACCCGGGAAGCTGTTGTCCAGGGAGCAGCAGCAGAGTTCAGTCTTGAATATTTGAAAGTAGAAAATTAATTACTGCAATCGATTAAGAACTGTGTGAGTGCAAATGCTTTCATTTGGGCTGCGAGGGCAGTTGTCATGCACAGTTAGTCAGCTCATATTGGCAGTAAATCAAATTTTTAAAAAATGTCTCATGGAGAACGTTATATTAATGAGTTTTGCCCGCAGAACTCCCCAAACTGGGACATCATTCCCCTAGTCTGGAAAGCAGCCCATGGAAGTTGTCAGTAAGAAGGAATTCCTGGAATTAATTTCTTTTCTCTTTGTTCTTGGGTCAGAAGAGAACATAAGTGGGTTTTTTGATGGTTTGGGTTTTTTGGGGGTTTTTTTGGAGTTGTTTCTTTTTTTTTTTTTTTTTTTTTTTTTTTTTGTTTTGTTTTTGTTTTGGGGGTTTTGGGGGTTTAATTTTTGGGGTTTGGGGGGTTTTTTTTTTTTTTTTTTTTTTTTTTTTTTTGGAAAGAAAATTATTTTGCCTTAGTGGAGAACATGGGACCTGAATTGGGAGAAATTAGAGAAATTGTTGCAAACCCTGGTGCTGTTTTTGATTCACTTCCATCTTCTTCAATGGTGTTGGGATTTGTCAGGGGCAAGAAGTAGTGGGGAGAATAAAACTGCTTTTTAAAAAAATTAAATCTAGGTATGCGAAAGATTCTAATATATTTCTTTCTTATTATTTCTAGATAAGATATTGAAGTAGGAAATGAAAGTTATGCTAACTCCTCCATAATTAATATTATATTTTACATAAAGAAAGCCAGCTCTAGGTCTGTGAATCACTTCATACCTTTTGAAGTTGTCAGGTAAGAGTTTAGGGACAACTTAATTGATGCCGTAGGACTTTTACTGCCTGAATTGCCAGGATAATGCACATGTAAATACGTAACACCCAGTCGCGTGAGCGTCACCATTTGGTTCGAGAGGGCAGTTGCCCTGCCTGGTTCTCGTGTGTCTATTGGCACTTGTTCAAGTTTGGTTAAAACGGGGGAAAAAAAAAAACCACAAACAAACAATTATCCTTCTCACGGAAACCATATTTTACTAATGAGCTTTTCTATTGTGTCATTGCTCACGATTGTTTACCAGCTCGTCTTTAGAAAATATCACTTCTTGCTCCCTGCGAGGAAGTTTTCTGCTACTTTACACCAGAGTAAATAGAAGGAATAGATTGAATTGAAAAAAGTGAGATTTCGGAAAACCACATCAGGATATCGGGACCTGATAATGACTGTTACTTTTTTAAAACCAAAGTATCCTTCTCTAGTCTTTGTACTTCCCTCCTTACAGGATTTGTTTTACTAGATTGTTTAGAACTACAAGTAACATTTGTTCGAAGGAGTATTATGTTGTTATAATCCCATGGCTAAACTAATTTGTGCTTTTGCAGGCAAGTTTCAGGGTTTAGTCAGCTAACTTTTGTTTTCCTGCAGTGTTTCATTCAGCTGATTGCTAGTTTTCTTCTGACTGCCCCCTCTGAAACTGCAACTGTGTGCATTCAAGCTGAAAATACACAATAAGGCGTGTTTAAATAAAATGCCTCTCCTTTCCCTCCGCCCCTGCCCCACGTGATTCAGAAGTTCTCCGATATATTTACCTTGGCTTTTGGTTAAACACGGGCTGCCAAAGCTAGCAGATCTGATCTCGAAGGTGAGCAAGGTACTGGCTGCAGGTCGTCACATTGGAGATACCGTCGACGTGATGCCGTTGACTCTCTACCTGTTCCACTTTCCATAAATAATCATGTCACCCACTGACCTAATCTGCTGAGTCTCAACTAGGTTAAGAAACCGTTGTCTTTGCAGGAAGGAAGTTTTTGGGAATATGCCCTTCCCTTGCGCTCTGGCCCTGCTGTGAGGGGCTGGTCTGGATCACCTCCGGAGGCTTCTTCCCACCCACGTTGTCCTTGATGGCTTACTGCTTTGGGGAACATCTTGTCGATCTCAACTTCAGGTCTTAAAGGAAGAAAGTCTGGGTGAATGCTTAGCTTTATAGAGCGATTGTGGAGGGCTACAGTGACTTACCATTCTATCAGGCAGTTCATTATTACTGTGGCTGACCCAGGGAAGCATCTAGCCTTAAATCATTCCTGTCATAGAGTGTTAATTACAGCTTAAACTCTTTGTGGATTTTACAACCTTATATCTTGGTTTTTCTTGCTAGAACAACCCTTCAGACTCTGGTCTTACCAGGCACCGAGAGAACAGCACAGCAGGCTTGGTGAGAAATCTGTCTGTTCCCCTGTGAAACAAGAGAACACTGAACGTTTTTATTAACAATCATTCTCTATTTGAAAATGAGTTTCAAGTCCAAATGATCTGTTGGAATGCATTAGTGCAGATAATTTTAATAGAAATCATTAAAAAAAATATATATTTCTACCTTATTTTGCTTTAGATGTACAGGTATTTTTGGTTAGGCTATCTTCTTATATCACTAAAAATTTTCTATTTTACATAATATTCTATACCAGACTCATATTTGTGTGTGTTATATACAGGCTCTTTTGTGCTATGTTGCAATGGCTGGATGTTACCTGTGTTTATGAATTTAAGGTGATTGTAATACTACTTTCACTCTATATTTGAGGAGTTAGTATGACTAAGAGTAATTAGACTCACCGGATTATAGGAATCTGGTGAGTAACTGGTTATGGAACTTTCCAGGGGGCTCTGCATATGAAATTTAGCATAGAATCTGTCTTGCCGTAAGTAACTGCAGCAGACAGTGCAAGTCTCTCTTATAATTCATTTTCTCGCTTTTACTGATAATTGTGCTTGTTCGTTTAATTGGCTCGGACAGCGTGCATATAGTCACTTGGGGAATTTTAATGTCAAAACGGTGTTTGTGGTTGATGCCTGTGAGTGGCTGGGGTTGCTGTTAGCGTTGTCTTCTGAGATCCCAGAAATACCTTGGGTTTGGTGTCCCTGCACTGCAAATGGGCTTCATCGATCAGGGAGAAAAATCTCCATCTCTCTGCAACTTCTCTTAGCTCAGAAAATGCTTTGACTAATCCAAGTTTAAAAGTTTCTCTTTTTTAAAGTAATATAAATCTAATACAGCTTCTGCCCTAACTGTCAAAAATCAGCAGTGCTAGGGGGTTCGGTTGAATGACATTTGGCTGGCAGTTTATTCCTTTCTGTTTGTGAATTATTTCCAGGACTAGCTTTTTCTGTTATTGCAGCTATAAATAAATATTCCATTTACACACATAAGATGTGTCAAGAAACCCCAGACTTAGTCTTGACATGCAGTCGTTCTGCTTTTCTTCGCATATCCTGTTAATAGTTACTAATGACTGAAGGCTCTAAATCACGTTTGTACGCCTCTGATTCTCAGGATTTTCAGCAGCTGAAATTTTGCTCCCCTTAAAATTAAATTTTAAAAGCTCAGTTGAAATGAGCATAAAGGGAGTTGAGGACTGGCCGAGACTTCGGGCTGTTGCCCGCTCCGTGCCTGGCATGATTTAAAAATATGCATGTGTAGACACGCGCACCTTGAAACATTTGGCAACTCTACTCTGTTGATTGATTTACGTTGTCTTAACATATGTTTAAGTATCCTTTATTCCCCTAATTTTAAGCAAATGCAAAATATTAAGGGATTTTAAAATTTTATTACTAGTATGGCTTGTGTATAAGTCAGACCATCAGGTTTTTATGCCTGTGTCTGCCAGGAGCTGTGTTTTAAGTTTCTTTATTTGAACTTAGGAAGACTAGTGGAAGCTCCTGGGGTCGCCGCTTGGTAAAGGTCCTTCTAAACTCCGAACATTCCTGAAAAGTTTTGAGTTCGTATGAAGTGTCATGATCAATGACCTTTGTAATTTCATTTCACGGGCTTTATTTTTTTTAATTCAGATGTTCTCTTGTCTTATAGGAATTTTCCGTAATACCAATCTATTAAATTTCTTTGAGGCCAGATAGGAAATTAAAAGAATCTCCAGAAAAATGTTGGATCAACCTTTTTTGGATCAAAGACTGATCTCAGCCTATGGCTGTAAACTAAAATTTGAGAGGCCTATGGATTCTCGAAGGGATCCACTGAAAGACAATCTCCCCTTCCCTGCTCTCCGTTAAAAGAGTTATTTTTGGTTGGTTCAAATTAGACCCAGAGGCTGTCTCCCTTTTAGGAAACTTTAAGTTATGTGCAGGTCAGAAAAGGTGAAAAAATGCACCTCCCCCTTTACTTAGCACCTTTTTTCAAACAGTTTGTGTTCCCTTTTGTGGGACAGAAACTGATGGTTTCAAGATGTTCTTTGGATTAGCTGTAAAATAAGGTCTGGTCACGGGAATTCATTAAGGATTCTGCATAAAAATGGAGGTGTTCTCCCTCTTCACAAGGTGCCTTTCTGCTGTCTCCTTGCTCTTACAATTAAATAAGGTGTACTCCATCACACCGTGGCCAACAGGCTGCGTACAGCAGGGACGTTTCTGTTGTACACATCTCGGTGTTTCGGAGCGCGGTCGTGGTGATCCTCTCAGATCCCCCCTGTGCACTGGAAGACTTCGCTGGTGAAGATTTTAGGGTGGTTCTGGGTCCTCAGGTGTCAGAGAGTGTAGAAGTGATACTGCGCAGCTCTGCCTGCTAAGATAGTGTGCCTTTATGTATTCCCTTATACATATCGCCTTTTAAACTCTGGGTAAAATCTTTTAGCTCTTCTTTGGCTATTTAAGTTTCTGAAAGAGATTGTTATCTTTTGTTTTTCTCCCTCTTCATTGAGTGAGAGAGTCTCTGTCTGTGCTGCTTAGGAAGTGGGCACTTAATTTCATTTATTTATCCTCTTTATCTTTCTCCTGGTCCCATCCTAGGGAGCTCCTGATTCATTCCAGCAAAGTGGAAATCCCTTCTTCTCCTTTTCCGTCCTTAAGAACTTATAGTTGGCTGTGGGCAAAGGAAAGCTACTGAGAGTGCTGTTCTGTTGAAAAGATTAATCTTTTTGCTGGTAAAAGCCAAAGGCAAATTATAGAGGACACAACAATTTATTGTGCTAGCCATTTTATAACAGATGCTCCAAAAAGGCTCAATAGGAGATTATTAAACGTATAGAAAGCTATCTTTAAAATACTCTGCAGCTTCTTGTGTAGGTTGGAAATATGAGGAGCCTGTGTGGTTCTACAGGAAATCATGGAATCACAGAATGGCTTGGGTTGGAAGGGACCTTGAAGACCACTCAGTGCCACCCCCTGCCCTGGGCAGGGACACCTCCCACCAGCCCAGGTGGCTCCAAGCCCCGTCCAACCTGGCCTTGAACCCCTCCAGGGATGGGGCAGCCACAGCTTCTCTGGGCAACCTGGGCCAGGGGCTCACTCCCCTCACAGCAAACAATTCCTGCCTCAGATCTAATGTATTATTGCTTTTCAAAAAACCAAGCAAGCCAACATTAAGCCATTTTCCCTTGACCTTCTCTATATTCATTGGTACAAAATTGGCCACGAAGGTCACAGTGAGGAAATAAGTAGGATGAGGGGAGCACAATGCTGGGGAGGTCAGTGCTCGGTGGAGCATCATCAAGTTAAGTGTCGAGTAAGCATCATCGAGTAAGTATCACCTGGAGCCTGGTCATATCCTGGATCGTCAGAAGACCTGGTGAGATCTTTCACCGGGGAGCTTTGTTTCACTGCCTCCTCGCTGAAAAATAAGCTCAAGTAAGTATGGAGAAAAAGGGAGGTCCTGCTGGCGTACGTGGGTTAGGAGAGCAGTAGCAAGGACGCGTGGTGAGACGGCAGCTGCCGAGCCCTCGGTGGCGGGGAGGAGGGGGGAGCCACGCTCTCTTGAAAAGTCACTTACAAAGAAATGTGAGAGTTAATGTGGGGAAGGGAAGGCAAAGAGCAGTAGCAGCGTGAGTAAACTTGACTTACGGAAATCTTCTGTGTAGAGAAGGATGAAAGAGCGATCTTGGTTACCGCAAGTGCGGTAGCTCAGCAATTCATCGTATAACTGCAGGGTGTAAATTTGATTTGAAACCTAAAACCTTCTTGGCTAAGGCAGGGAGATAACACGGTGTTGAGGTATGAGCTTGTACGTCGTGGTCGCGCTGGCGCTGCGCGTTTAACTGGGATGAACGGAGGGTGCAGTTGTTTGTGGCGCTGCTTGAGACACCTGGGTTCAAGGAGGAAAGTTATAAAGAGGAAAATTGTACCATATACAAGGACATTGGCACTGCACGTGTAACAGGACTTTTTTCCGTCTGTCATCGGCGCATTCAAGGCAGTCATTACGCCTGTGCTTTGCTGCATCTGCTGTGGAATTTGCTATCCTAAGGCAAGTAATTTCAGAGCTTCCTTAACTGACCTCCAACCCTTGCTGCCATTAAGTCCTGTAAATCTCTTTGGTATGAATCCAGCACAGGTAGATAATTTTGGAGATAGTAATAGTGACTGAATTACAGTGTGTTGGGGTTTTTTTTTTTTTTATTTTATTTTTGAAAAAAGATCGGGGAGCACGATGTTAATGATATGGATATAAGAATAATCTGATGGATTAGAGCGCTCGATGGAGTCAGAAGCTAATATACTCATGTTTTCAGGCTTTATAACTGAGATGAAAAGATTCTGCTGTGTTTAGGTTAGCTAAATTAGTTACCAATCAGACCCAGAAAACAAAAGTACAAAATGTTTTTGTGGTCCCTATTAGACTCATGTGCTCTTGGGCTTTTTTTTTTTTTATGAGGATGCAGAAGGCTCGTGACTGGGCTCAGTGCTGGGATGTGAGAAATACCTGCACGTGTTCCTTTGTTCCTTACATGACTTCAGCTAACTTGTGTCTCCTTTCCGTCTGCAAAGTGGGGATAAAAGCTCTTCCCCACACCCCTGCTTCATTCTGCCTGCATTTGGGGGGCAAAACCTGTTTGGCCTTAATGACCATCAAGAACGTGCTCCCTTTGGGTTTCAATCTTACTGAAGGCATTTAGATCCTACTTGATTCATTTAATAATTATTATATGTTAATCTTTATAGAATAATTGTGTGCTCAGACCAAAGGCTCTGTGTGTGTTGAAAGTACGTATCTAACATTTCCCCCGTAACATCTTCCTTTTCGACAGCTGAGGGCAGAGTCTTTTTACTTGGGCGCAAACTGCCTTAGGAGTTTTTGAGACATGTTATTAGTCTTTCTTCGCAGGAGAAGCTTCCATTAATAGCCAGACTGCTGCTGACCAAAATACCGTTCGGAATATCTCTTTTGTTGATCTGACCTGTCTGCCATGTCTCGTTGCCTTGTTCCAGACGAGCTGCGTGCCGCCTCCTGCCCGCGCGCTGCCTGTGGCTCCGGGCAGCCGGTGACGGCGGAATCAAGCCGTGGTACCCATTCAGCATCCCGTGCTTGTCTCGGATAGAGGGGTCCAGAGCTGGCACACGGAGGCAGAATCATTGCTCTTCGCTTCTCTGCCTCGTTTACAGGTATTGATTGATTATTCCTATTTTTTATATATATTTTTTTTTCTTTATGATGAACCTCGGGGAAACCTGTAGCCCCTGTCTGCTTAAACTTTAATTGAAACCCAACAGAAATCTTTGTTGGATGTCAGCTTTAGGCTCTGTGGGCACTATTTCTATGGCCTCTACATCACGGGACACATATGACAACAAGGAGCATGGGACACATGGACTTTATTCAATTTTTTTTTTTCCTGTCCAAAAGCTGGAGGTAAACATCTATCAAGGAAGGAAGAATTTACGTGGGGCCTTAGGCTAGAAATGCTCAGGTTTCCCTGTCAGTTGCAAAGTGAAGTAAAAGAATCCATCTGTACAAAACCAAACCTTCTCCATAAATAAGCTATAGGAGAGTGTTGTGCAGGAAAATCCCTTTGTAGGAAAAAAATTCCATTTTTGTTTTATTCTCCTTTTTAACCAAGAAGCACCCCTGCAGAATACATCTGTGTGTGGTCTCATTCAAATAGTATTAATCTTTGTGTCCCATTTGTTTCTCCAAAGTGCGAGTCATAGGATCATTTTTGTGCCACTGGCTTTTATGAGACCTAATTACTTATTGATCACTTTTAGCCAGATTACACAATGTATGTGCACTAGCGCTAGGTCTATATTCCCTTGTCTTCCACCGATACCCTTCAGAACCGCTTCAGCAGCTGTTTAAACCCCCAGTGCTCCCCAGGATTAACTAGTAATTAAATCTCTGGCCACGGCTAATGAAGTAGCACCAAAAAAAGTTTGCCCATCATAAAGCATAAAAGCAAACACAGAACCAGATGGTTTGAATGCTTGGGTAATTCTATTTTTTTTTTTTTTCTCCACAATTGCACTGTGTAATTTTTTTTCTATCTTTGCTCTTCACTAAAGGACACAATTCGTGTGTCTCAGAGGTGTTACGAGGATATATTAGAAGACACCTAGCCTGCTGAAGGCTTTAACGTTTAATTGTGTAAACAACCTTGACCTGAGTTTTTGACCACCAAAAGCAGCGTGGAGAGAACCCGTTCCAGGCGGTCTGGTTAGCAGGGCACGCTTGTCATCCCAGCCAGCTTTGTGTCACCGTGCAAGCGACCCATGGTGGTAAAAATTCAACTTCTGGGATGCTGAAGTGCCAAAGTGTCCTCTCCACAGAAGGGAAGGGAGGTGGTGGCTGAAGTTCTCACTTTCCGTACAAGACAGGCTTCTCGGGGTCAGGTTGTAAAGTTGCTGCTTGGCAGCGTTTCGAAAACCACCTCTATTCCTAAGGAGCTTTACAATATCTTGAAAAGCCTGGGCAAAAATACCCAAGCCAAATTTTCAGACTGGTCAATAGGCTGTAAGTCAGTAAGCGCGCTTCAAAAAAATACTATCCGTGGAGAATAAAAATCATAATAATTTCTATTGCTAATAAATCCCTGTGGTTTTATCGCTAAAGCTGCCAGAAATGCATTAAGGAACAGATTTTTGAGTGTTTTAATCATATGACTAATCCTGGCTGAATTCAAACAGGGAAAACTAGCATGAACATGCATTGCTCGGTGCAAATAAAGACTGAGTAATTTGTCTCACGTGAAAAGCGGCTTTGCTAGTTTTTGTACTCCTCCCTCTGATGAGCTGGTTGTCACCAGCCATAACACAGTTAACGTGAGTTTTGCCTAAAGACCCAGTCGGGTGTGCTGGTAAGGATCTCTCTGTCCACTCCTATTTTTTTTTTTTTTCCCTTCTTTTTATCTTGTCTGGATTATTATAACTGAAGGTCAAATAATTCTGCATGGCTAATACAGAAGCATTGAGAGTGTCCTGATGGTGAGATAAGGCGGATGCGGGTGACTGTTAGCCTTGTAAAGTAACTAAATGTGAAATGCAGTCTCCTCTGAAGCTCTTAAGTGCACAGCAATTACATAAAATTTGCTCAACTTTTTCTCGTATCCGTTGAAATCTAAGCGAGGAAGAATGTGACATTAGACATTAAGATTGATAGAATCCTCGATAGGCCGTAGCAGCTCAATAGCTCTGTGTTTCCTCGCTGGATTCCTTCAGTATTCCCATTGTTAGTTTAAACTTGATAAATGCAAGGAGATAGTGCAAATGGAAGGCTGGGCTATTTTGCTTATGCGGAGGAAAGATAGTGTTTTACCTGTTTGCTAGCTAGTCAAAATTCATATTTTTTGATCTTGAATATAAGCTAAAGTGACGCGACGTTCATTTTCTAGCCTTTGTTTGGTGTCTCGTCACGCCTTTTTAAAAAACCAAACATAAGACTTGTTAGGAGGGGCGATCCAAAGGCTACTGATTTCCAAAAGTAGTGTAACCCTAGCGTTGGGCACCGATATGTGTGCAACAATGGTGTTATTCATGCTGGTCTTCAAAGATTGAAAACGAGTGATTAAGTAGGCTGCCCTTCTGGGGTTGAGAAAATCAGGACTGTGCTCTCTTCCACATTTGTATAGGAAATGGTACCGGGTGGGGGGAAATAGCGTTTTGTTTTGTTTTTTTTTTTTTTTTTCAGTCACGGACAGAGAAGCAAGGTCCACTGCTGCTGGTTAAATGGTTCCATAAGTGCTGGGAATACTGAAAAATCAGATGCAGAAACTCTATGTAATGCATCTAATAACATGCTGAACCAAAATACTCTTTCTGCTAATTGCTGTTACTGCTGAACTGATCCAAGCAGTGTCGTGGTGTTAATCCTCTGTGCTTCAAACCAGCTTTTTTGTTTTTATTATTTTTAGTTTTTTACCTTTCCACTCGAGATCTTACACTCTGAGGTGTCAAAGCTAAACCTGATGATTTTGGTCTGGGTGAAGCCTGAATGCCCGGACACCGTGTTTGACTTCCCTCCCACGGTAGGTTTGGAATTCAGGCTGGCTCCTGAATGCATGAAATGACCCATCTCTGGCTCCCAAAATTCAGCAGATGACAATAACATCATCAAATCAAGATATCCTTCCTCCAAAACAGTACTTTATCACTTGCTACAGAGAGAGATGGCCAAAGTCAGCTTGCACAGCCGTAACGTAGGTTTTGGAGCATTGTAGAGCTGATGCCGTAGAAAAACTCTCACTGAAAATGCTGAGGTTTAGATTTGCAGTTTATCCTTTGCATCTGTCTTTCTGGGGCTAAAATCTCCATCTCCGGTTCTGTGTGGCTTTGAGCCATCACAAGCGGCGTTCAGCGTGTTCTGTTTGGTTTGGTCCTGCCTGGCGTTTGCTCGTATCGCCTTCAGACTCCGCTCCTCCTGCATAGTTTTCCCATGCTCTTCACAGAGTATGTACCTGCCCGGGCCTATGCGCACACACCTGATGGGTTTAGCTTTGCCGTCTTTGATTTTTGCTCCTAGTCACGTGTAACTGATCTGCTAACGTTACAACTTCATTTATATGGAAGAGGAATAATTCCCTTACTGATCTTTTCTTGCTGAAAATATGGGTTTTCTAAGCATCGCCCTCCAAAATACCTCTCAGGGGATGAATGATTGCCTGTTTTACAGGCAGGGTAATGTAGGATGTGTCTGCCACAGGCTGTGCAACATTTGGAACAAGAAGCAGCAGTTTGTCTCTTCTGTTGTGCCGTTTTTTTCCCTCCTATTTAAAAATAGGCTCTTTTTTATTATTATTTTTTTAAGAAAAGAACTATTGTGGATGGCTGTATTCATCACCATTTAAAATCTGAAAAGGGAAGGGCTTTGGGCTTCAGCCAACAGCTACTACAGCCAACAACATAGTCCACCCAAGAGAAGTCTGCTGACTCGGGAAGGCAAAAGCAGGATGCAGGTGGACTCAGAAATGTCAGAAAAACCTGTTTACAGAGACGCAGAAGAGCAAAGGCTCTGTGGGTGTGTATGGCACGCAGTGAGTTAAGCGTTACCAGTGGTAAAACGAGGGCTGCAGAAAACGAAAGAGCAAGAGCAACGTAGGCTTGAGTTTTCAGGAGGGTATTGAATGAAGAACATCGTGAGCTACAGTGGGAAGAATTACACCCTGAAGATTTTGAATAAACCAGCTCCAATGTCTTCGTAGCGGCAAACTAACTTTTGGAAAAAACCTAACTGGAGAGAAAAATCTGTGCTTAGGAGAACAAAGTTTGGTAGCAAAAAAAACCTGGGAGCAAAGAGCCCGAGACAACAGAAACACTGTCAAAATGCTGCTGGAGAGCACAGGACTGTCACAAGGCTCCCCAAATCAGAGCCAACACAACTGGAAACTGTGGCTTTTGTATGAGTTGGGCATGGAGGAGAAAAGATCCGGTGATCTGGGACAGAGGGGTAAAATACCGTCCCTGAATGGAGCTGAGATCCTAAATTAACGCTCTGGTTTAAGTACAGGGTGAAGCATTGATGTCTGTCTTGCTGCTGAAAAAACGTGGGTGAACACTCCTTTTCACTCCGCTACTTTGAAAAAATGTAATAAAATCTATATATACAGCCCGTGGGATAGCTGCTGTTGTGCAACCTGGGGCCAGGCACAGCAGCCGGGGGTGTGGAGCTCGCTGCTGGTAGTGGTGAAAACCAGTTTTTGCACAGAGCCTGGAGTCCAAAACAGGGTCAAGGAGGGTGAAAAATCTGCTGATGGGATGAGATGAAATAATCTTCCCTGGAGACAACGATTTCCTTCTACATGCAGGTTTGGGGCTCAAACATCTGGAGGACGGGAAGGGCATGAACATCTTCCCCATACAATACCGTGCACAGGAGCCGGTGTTCGTGTTTTGTTAAGACCAGCTTTGTGCAGGATCTAGCTTTACAGAAAAGTGTTTTGGTCGTAGCCTAATTCATAACGTAAAGGGAAGAAAAAGCCTTTTTGACAGTTCATTGGCAATAACCTTCCTGAGCAGATTTCTGGAACCTAAGTCTTTTCAGCACCCGTCAAAATCTTCAGCTCTAAATCGGTTTAGACACCAGCAGACTGATAGGAAGGGTTTTGATTTGCACGTGCAAACGCGTGCAGTTGGCCTGTAAGTGTGAGGTCAACGTGACGTTAGCAGTGACGTGTTTGGTTACGGGGACAGGCTGTCCCGCTCTTGTGGGATTTATACTTTGCTCTTGTTGAAGTCTGGGAAAGCGTCCCTTAATTTGTCATCTGGGAGAATGGGATTAATTGTGAAATCTTGAAAGTGTACTTTAATAAATTTGTCCATTAATATAATATCATCGTTGTCATTAATCATATTGCATTAGCAAACTCTGCTCTTGACTTTGAAAGAATTGTTGTTTTACGTTCCCCTCACCCCCCAGTTTCTGCTATTAATCTTAAAGACAGTTATCCCTGTTCAGATTAACGAGACAGAATATTCATTAATGAATTGGAAGAACAAGTTAGAGCTCTCCAACACTCTTTGGAGTGTCCCACGCCTCTGGAAAGGGGCTGGGGCAGCTGATTCTGATAGAGTTTATGTTGCCTGAGCATCAAGAGAGGGAACAGCTGTTCTCATGGTGGGCAGAGATGTGCTGTTTGCAGAGGATGCTCCAGTGGTGTTCTGGTGTCCGCACAGCAGCAGTCACCTTGCCTAGTAGGTGCAATCAGTATTGAGGGACCTCAAGAAGTCTCAGCTAGATATGTACAAAGGCAGTTCTGCTTCCTGTGCTCCTCAGTGGTCCTTGTCTAACCTGGACTGCAAGACTTCCACTGAGGGCACAGAAAGCTCTTCCTATGCTTCACCCCCCTTGCTGTTAGGTTTTGTTCCTGTCTAGCCTAAGCAGTTTTTGCTATAGCAGATGTGTTCACTTGTACGATGAACAGGCTGAATAGGTTGTCCCTTGGTGACCTGTAATGAACGTGCCTTTTCATTCTGTCAGAAAATGTCCATAGGTTGAATAGCTCCCACTCATTAGACCTTCCTCTGTAGGTCATGGGTTTTAGAGTTCTGTTCTTTCTTGTTGCTCTCTTTTTGCCTCCCTCTCTCTTCCTGCCCAGTCCTAAAGTGATGACATGGGAATTTGTGCGTGCCTTCAGGGCAAGAGGCTCTGGGGAGCAGAACGGGGTGGGCAGAGGTGAGAAAGCAGTAGGAGATGGGGGCAGGCAGGAGGAAGAGCGTCTGTGAGGCTGAAGGCTGTGGGGAAAGCATGGAGAAAGTTCAGGCTGTGCCACGCTTCTCCTTTGCTCTGCAGCAACGCGTGCCTTTCTTGAGAACAACCTCCCTTCATCAGGTTTCCTTCAAGAAAGCACAGGGGTTGGTTTAGCAATGATATCTGGCTCATCTAAGGAGACATGAGGGCGTCTTCTGCGGGGCCCACATGTGCTGCGGGCAGGCTGGGGGGGCCATGCTGAGAGCGTGTTGGCTTCTGCAGTGCCTCATGTTTGGGAGAACCAAGGGTTTGGAGATAATCCTCTTTTCAAAATTTGGAGGTAGTTTTTCTTACCTCGTTACCTTTGCTTTTGCTGGAGATGGGGCTGTGGTAGTTCTTGCAGACCTGGTACTGCTGCCCTGCTCGGCCACCTCCCGCGTGTGCCACTGCCGCCCTTGTGTGTTGATTCTCTAACAGCGTGCGGCTTTGCAGCACTCCTAGTATTTTATCTTCAGCTCAGTTCTTATCTGTCTTTTGTTGGCGGTGAGGGACTCTGTTAGAAGTTAACCTCCTGATGTGGAAGCGTTAACTGTGAGTGTTGCTTTGTATGTTGCTGCCTGGGGTGTGATGCTCACCAGCCCCGTTTGTCATAGCTGTAGATCCTCAGCACCTTCTGACCTTCCAAGATGCACGACTGAGTTCTCCACTTCTTGTATGAGGTCCAAGACCACAACCAGAGCCTTTCTCCCCCTCTAGCTGTGGGTCCAGATAATCCTCTAATGAGTCTGTTCCAGTTGCCAGCTGGACTGGATCCCAATCTAAAACTATTTTAAGCACACATGTAAATTTAAGCATGCGAGTAGCCCAACTGAATTCAGTTCATTTTTTGGGGCTGGGCCATGGTAGAGGAGCTGGAGAGCTCTGTGGCTGTGAGTGAGGTATTCCCGTCCTTCTTCGGACACGTTCTTGATTAATGTCCTTGGCTTTCCCAGCAGCACGAGTTAACGCTGAGCCGTAGCTGCTGCTGTTTGTCCGAGCGTGAATTATTCTTGAACAGGGAGTTTTGTAGCAGTTACATTTTGTGTGAAACTAAGTAATTCAGTAATGAAAATTTCTGTGGTGAAAATAGGATGGATGTGATCTGTTGTCATTATACTATTTTAAGAAAAGAATCATTTAAGTGACGACTAATGAGCTTAAAGAACATGCAAAAAAAACCCCAAACAAACAAAAAAAAACCCACAGAAAAAAGTGCAAAAGGGGTTTAACTCCCACTGGTTTCTTTTCCACTGAAGCAATATATCATATTCGATATTTGATATTCATAACCAAGATTTGAAGAAAGAAATATATCTGAATTTCCAATACTCCAGGAAGAAACACACAAGCACGTTTCATATTTTAAAAGATATCCGTGTATTCTAATGAATCAAAAGTATTTGGAAGGCAGCACTTTATCAGCCTGATTGCAAACATTTTGCGCAGCGATGGGGAAAGGGCTGGATTTCACTTGTGGTTCCCAAGTTTTGCAGTTTGGGGAGTGTTCGCGTGTTGCCCAGTTACTATCGTTGTGGGGTTTGTGGTAGATCTCATCTTACATTCTTTTCTGCTCGCTGGGGATCCCTGTCTCTCCCAGGTGAGGGCATTTGTCTTTATGCTGATGCAATTTTACAGCTCCTCTGATTTCTGCGGAGAAGCAGACTGCTTGGCTCCACGGCTGTTAGCATGAACTGGTTACTGAGAAGTAAACAGATCGGAGAAGTTGTGTTTATTTTTCAGGTTCATTATGAATCCTTCAAAATATTGCCCGTTCACCCAATTAGATAAGAAGATTCCCAGTTCTAATGCGGTTCTAATCCCACGACCTCAGTTTAAGATTCTCTAGAAACTGCTATTATTTATTTAGTTTAAAAAAGCGAAGTAATTTAATGACTGACAGGTGGCATACGGTAGTGGTTTGGGATAGTTTTACATAATTTTGGATAGCTTCTGACTTTATATTTAGAAGTTAACGTATCGATTATGTGTGTGATGTTTTTCTCCTGTTGAGTTGAAAAAATAAACTACTCCAGACCTCTTCCAGCCCTCCTTCGAGGACTCACGTGTGTGCCAAAAGCCAGAGCGTGTGAGCACCTTGAAGTAACTGACACTGGGTCCTTCATTCTGAGTGAAAAGCCCTCAATCCAAGTATTTGATTAGGATCTAGGCTCTGCAGCGAGTATGCAGAAACGCTTTCAGACTTGGGCTTTCAACAGGGAGAAGGTTGAGCTCTACCACTTTTACTTCTGCTCATAAGTCACTATCTGAACTTTCCCCTCCAGCTCAGTTTAATGTTAGCTCCAGAAGTGAAGGGAGCTTGCAGAGAAGACCCATGGCTCTCACCTGGTATCCTCAGAATTGAACTCATTACTGAAAATGAGGCACACGTAGGGCGTCCTGCCCGTGGGTCCCTGGGGGCTGAGGGAAGAGAAGGAGGTGAGCAAGGGGCCTGGGGTATAACCGTGCTGCTGAGGTTCATTGCAGGTGACTCAGCTCCTCCTCAACCTTGACTACATCACTTCCAGCAACTGTTCCCTCTCCGGGGACACGTTCCTCTGCTGTGTGAGCGATTTGGAGACTGAGGGGAAGGGCACAGAGCAAGCCCTGTGGGTTGGGAGCAGTTGGAGGAAGCAGGACTGAGCTGCTCTGTTGAAAGGACAAGTTGGCACGAGAACAAGTGGGACCTACTGGAGTCATGCATAGGCAAAGACGTGCTGCCTTAGTCCTTTAGAAGAGGCACAAGAAATAGCCTAGGGGGGTTCTTCTTGATGACTTCCTCTGCAAAAGAGCAGGCGTGGGTTGAAAAGCCTGTTCCTGACTGTCCTCGCTGCTGGGAGCGATCTAAGCTAACGCGGTACAGAATGTGATGCAGCCATGGATACCCTGGGTGGTGGGGAGCCATTCTGGTGGTGACCAGATCGGTGAGAGTCAGGAATAGCCATCCAGTTGGTGGAGCTGCACGTGTAACGTGGAAGTTGATCCCTTTGTGAAACAGATTTCCTGACGGAACTGTTTGCAGTGGCTGAGGATGAGGTTTGCTGGTGAAGGAGGTTCTCTCCAGTACCTGACTTCTGCTTCTTGGTTTTTCCCAGTACTCTGTTCAAGAGAAAAAACACTTCATGAGAACATCGTGTCGAGCCAAAGTCTAGGACTACTGTAGGGCTGGGTATGGTCACAACACCATCACGCCAAAGGATGTGATGCTACGTGTGTAGGTCCCCTGTGCTATAAGGCGACATACATCCTTCTCTGGTCACCCCTGTATTGATGCGCCGGCCACTACCATAACTACCCTTCTTTTTTGCCTGCTTGGACAGCATTGCAGTGTGCAACGAACTGCAGTGCTGGGGGTGAAACAAATAAACTAGCAGTCCAGTGCGGACTGCGGTAATGCCACCAAGATGGTTGCAAGAGTGGAGCCAGCAGTCCCGTGAAGCCACTGGATGGACTAGTTCATTAATACCTTAAGGTGTATGAATGTATAAACAGACATTTAACACAAAGGTCCTAGAGGTGGCCAGCTAATCAATAACTACAGAAGTCGCTTCCCACCGTGCACCAAAACTCTTCTTTTTGACCAGCTTCTCGATTTTCATGAGACAGGATGTTCCGTGCCCACTTAGGAAATAGCTTCTCTTCAAAGGATTTTACTTAATCACATGAGAAGGCTAATGAGAAGAAATAATCCGTTACTAGCAATGACGTCATTTTTCAAACTCTGTCAACTCATTTCAGCCTTCCATTTAGGAAGGAGGTGGCTGGCTCTGCGAGGCAGCTACGGCCAGGGGGACAGTCGCGCAGATAACCCACACGATCACTGCTGTGCCTCGGCAGAGCCTAGGAAATAATTGGGAATAATGATTGTAATCCTGGGAAAAAAAGCAGAGATTCCCAAACGGAAGAGAGGACTGAATTTGTACCAGGGTGCGTGGTATTGTAAATAACCAGAAACTCTCTACTCAGCCCAAAAAGATGCCAGCGGAGCGGGAGAAAAATACAGCTGGGGTTTAATAGCTCTGCCGACAGTCTCTCTTCTCAGTGACTCGTAGCTCGTTCACTCCAGCTCTCACCGCAAGAGCGAAAAAACTGGACCAAATCTGGACTGGCCATCTCTGCATTGAAATTCTCAAAAGTTTATCTCAGCCTCTCTCATAAAGATTCTTTTTAGCCAGCTTGGGAGCAGCTTAAAAGAAAATTAAGGAAACAAAGATGCGATCTTGGAGTGACATGTCATAATGAGACCTTTCAGTCTCTCAAACTTTCTCATTAACTTGCACCAAGTGCAGACTTCAAAAATTACAAAAGGATTTTCTCTCGTAGCCCATAAATAGTCTGTGCTTAGAGTATACCACATTGTCTCCATCTTTTTGGCTTTTTCCCAAAGCAGCTTCTTTTGGCACGCTGCAGTTGATGGGAATGATATTGCAGGAAGAACAAAGTGCAGTTTTTCCAAAGGAAATAATAAATCTGCTGCAGGCTTTCAAAGCAACCTAACATAATCAGCAAGGGACTTCTTTTTTATTTTTTTCTTTAAGAATGTAGGAAGAACACAGATGTTATTTGGGACCATTAACATCTTAACTATAAAGACATGCAAAGTATTTCCCAATGGCTTTTCCCCCTTCTTTTGTTTATTTTCTTATTTTGTTAGACTCAAAGCCTTTTTTCACCCTGTATATTAAACGTGGCAACATCACCTCACGGTTCTGCCAAACTGCCGGTGTGATAGTCTAAACAACTACTGCTGAATTTTATTTTTTTTTTTTTTTTTAAAAAACTGCTTGTCATTCCACCAGTTCATATTTTATCTCCTTAACGTGTAAACCCAAAGAAGACATCTAGCTGAAAAGCAACTCCATCTGTAAAACAAGGGCAATAGGGTTAAGCTGCTGATATTACATATCCAGGAAGTTTGACCCAAACGTGAGGCAAAACCCAAGATGACCTTGATGATTAAAAAAAAAAAAAAATAAAAAAATTAATCCGTTGATGGAATTTAGCTATAGGGAAGGAAAAAAAATAGAGAAGTTTGTAAGTATTGTTTTTTTTAAAGCCTAATTAAGCAAGGCTGGAGTTGGTGGGAGACTTGCATTAATTCAGCTTCAGTGGGCATTGGCTCAGGTGGTTGATAACGTGAGCTGTCGAGCTTCAAACCGAACAAGGGCTCTTTGCTCTGGGGCCCTGCGCGGCTCAAATGGTCCTAAATGAAGGCTGGAACCGTCTGCGAACTGAAAGGTCGTGCGTGTGATGCTGGCAAAGGGGGCAGGTTTCAGGAGGTTTCTCCCATTCCCACAACCTTGCAAAATCTTCATGCAAAAAATTGTGCGTTAATCTTTTTTTTTTTTTTTTGGAATCTAAGACAAAGAGTTGAAGCAAATGGGTGTGCGCGTCCTCCTTCAACACCTTTCTGACCTGGGATCAGATTTAATGGTATTCTTTAGTAATACAGACAAATGGTCAAAGGAAGAGGCTGGAGTGGAACTTACATGGTATTTTGCAGGATGGAACTGCTTTCTTTGCCCATCTTGTTCGTGCAGTCCGACACCATTTCCGTGGGAAGGAGACATACTTTTATTTGCATGTGATTATTTGCTGTTCCTTCCATGTCGTGTTTGCACCACTCTGTGCCTTCTGCTCCTCATCTCCACACCTGCTTTAGAGACGTTTTCCCTGAGGGAAGAATATAAAACTTGTCAGCTTAGCCCCCTTTAGTATTTTCTTTTAAATCCACTTTTTTAAAATTATTATTTATTTAATTTTGTCTTGGTTGTGCTCTCTACCTAGTTATGCTGGAGAGCTGAGAACTTAAATACAAGTATTCCCTTGTACTTAAACAAGGATCCAACTGTTATAAATAGCTAGCTATGAATATCAGAAATTAATGGGAATCTTCTTCAGACGATCTTTTTTCCTCCTAAGAATCCCAACGGATCATCTCCAGAAAGCTCCAGAGTTTTGCATCTGAATGTTTTGGTGCATTTGCAAGTGGAGAGATGCTCCTCATGTAGCGCTTACCCAGAGTGATTGTACGTGACAGCAGTGGTTTCGCTTGCTCCTCTAGAAGGAATGGCGAAAAAGGCAGCCAAACAAAAAGATCTAATGTGGTAATTTTGTGAAAATGCTAGGTGATTTATCACACAGCCGAGGTGCTCCTTAGCGCATGGTATACGTACACGTACTCATATAAATGGGATCGGCAATGAGTTACTCTAGCTCATCCACTCTTTTTTAAGATCCATGGAAGAAACAGAAATGCAGGGGCTGGGGGGACAGGCTGCTGTTTTAACAATGAGGTATGTCAAGTAGGTATTAATTCCTGAAACAGAGTTGTGGGGTTTTCATTTACCAAACCCCACCAGAAGTGGAACCGTCAAGCAGTCAAAAGGTCTGGCAGCACTACCAGAGGTGATGGAGGTGCAGGGACCCGCGTGGGGGGAAAGGGGTAGGTGCTGCGGCAGCCTTCTGGACGCGTACAGCTCCCTGCAAAAGAACCGGCCATATTATTATCCAGCTGGTTAAAACAGTTTTATTTGGTTTTATTTATTTAATCCAGTTAAAACAGGGTTTACATCACCCTAAGCTATAGGAAATCTTAGCTGTTTGCTTCCCGTTTCTCTAATGTATCCATGAAAAGTTTTCAGAGTCTTTTAATTTCTTTGTGCGGTGCTATTTCTGTATTCCCTTACGCTGGCGTTTCTAAGAGGCTGAGGAAGCAGAGGCGATGCATTTGCTTTCCTTCCCCACTCCCAGCACAAGCTGCTTTTTGCTTTCTGTCCTCTCCCAGTCTCCTGAGTTGGAGATAGCCTTTATCTTTACGGAGCAGGTCACCGAAGGAATTACTGTTTCCTTGCACCATGCCGGGGCGGTGAAGTGATGCTGCTGTATCCCACTACCAATCCCAGGAGTATCGGGAGGTACTTATACTTAATTAACTACATTTTGTGCCATGCTTTGATAGACCCTGATTAAAGGCACGACAGGCATATCAACTATTATTGCGTTGATGGTAAATTTTAGCGTTGTAATACTGCAATGCTGGGCATAAAGCGGAAAAATAGCAAGAAATCTTCTACTGGGGGCGGGGATTAAAGTTGTCCAAAAATCATTAGGAGCGCTTTTGGTGAGTACGGCTGACTAGAGGCATGTGTGTTTGCATTTTCACACCGATCCGAGAGAAAGCGTTAATGGAGCACGGAGCTATCAGGTTCATTTCCAGTTTTCCACCAGACTGTAATGAAACGCCAGAATGCCTCAAACCAAACCTCTCATTAGTCTCCTTATTAGTTTTCACTCTAGTAAATAAACTAACGGTGCTACTAGCAGTTAATAATAGGCAATCAGGGTCTCTTTCATGCCTGTCACTTTTCTCCCTGCTCTTTGCAAAAAAAAAAAAAAAAAAAAA